>BHDV01070785.1:133934-150231 GCA_005406045.1 Adoxophyes honmai | reverse complement strand
TTCCAACAGGCGCGACAGTGTGCAAACCCGTGCCCATATCATACCTAAGACACACACACACATCCTCACACCCCTATTCCCAAGAGGGGTACGCAGAGTACATGAATTCAAAAATCCAGTGCCACATTTAGCAATTCCAGGGTAATCAGATGGTAAAACATGATATTGTAGTGACAGGTTGCTAGCCCATCGCCTACAATACACTAACTAACCCTTTCCCAAAGTCAACTCTTACGACACCCACCAAAGCACCAAGCAGCTACATAAAACAGATGACTATGTTACCTGTGTGGTCACTAATTCCAGATCTTTCCCCACATTCCCGACAGGTCCTTCCGGGGCCGGTAAGAATACAGGTCCAATGCATTCAGTTTGTCCAAACATGTTCCACACGTTGGCATCTTCGCGCATTCGAGACTGAAATAGGTTTTTGTTAAAAAATTTAACTGGCAGCATTTTTGTCCTAGAACTAGAACTCAAGCGCTCGTCAAGCGAGTCCATCGAGCCTAAACTCGATGGAGTTGCGCCATTGTGTTACCCAGCTGACTTAGAAAATTGCGTCGTCATACTATTAATTTTGCATAAAATTTCATATCAATTGGAAAATGGGTCCTTGGCTTTTTCAACTTACTTTCATCAAATTAAGAGTCGCCTCATCGATGGAATATCCGTAGACGACAATTTTGTTGAAGCATGTCAGGTCGCAATATTTAGGATGTTTTATTATCCCCGCGAACAGAGCTGGAGTCCCGGTGCTGGCAATAGGCTAGAAAATAAATAATTGTCAATGTCTACCTTCGTATGTACCATCGCGAACAGTGATTGTTGAGCCACTTACCTATGTTTGTAACTTGGTCGTGTAATACTAATCCAATAGCTGACATCTAGTCGGTCACATCGGTCATTGATTACACGTGTAAATTGCGGACAGTGGCAAGTGGCTCAACAATCCCGGTTCGTGACTGTACAATTGGAATAATTCAAAGAAGAAATAGAGATAATAACAAATAATCTCTGGTTGTGTTTATTGACAGCAACGAAGTGATAAGATTACACGGCCGATTATACAATGCGGAATTTCCGTCCAAAGAAAATCACTCAGTACTGCTACTGCTATAATCACTACAAGACATCTCAATAAGAAATGACGCGGAATTAAAAACCATACAAGATGAAAATATTGCTCTAATCCGATGGCGCAGAAACTTTTCAGACTTCAAAGAGACATTTAACGAAAAGAGTGAGGCACAAATTCATTCCACTTCGAATTAACGAAAATGGTAACGTTGACAATTTTATTATACTAGGTAGTATGAACATATCGACGCTGGAAAGGCTAATTGACTAACGAGCCATTTTGAAAACTTTACAGGAGAGCCGTTTAAAGTTTATTTTTTAGGAAAAAAAATCATAACTTGTTTTCTATTCATTGTATGAAAAAGCGATGTATGGAAGACTGAATTGTAATATTAATATCTATAAACAGATTACCTTTATATTTATAAATCTTTCGTAGTTTCGGAATAAACTGCACGTTAAGCAATTGTATCTTTTTTTTTAACTTGGCAAAACAGCTAACAACCAATGTTATAAAATATTTCGGTAAGGATAAGTACCTTAATTGAATAATACGATCTACATCAAATCTCCAAAATCGCTTTAAGACACTACTCAAACCAACACGAACATAAACAAAGGCATAAAACACCATCTATTGCTGTATGGAAGACGATAATAATATTTCCAACGCAATACCACTTAGAATACAAAAACATTGCAGATATCTTGATGGAAGCTGACGAGGAGGACGACAATGCTGATGCTTGTTAGTCAATTAGTCATTCCAGCGTCGATAATATTTGCCGGGGGGACAAACGGCTAACGTGCAATTTTGAATCAACTTTAAGTTAGGAAAAAGGTCTAACGTGCACAGATTGTTTTTGCCAGTTCGGGTAAAACTGGTAACAAACTAAAGATATTTATATAACGGTAACCTAAATGACTAACGACCACATTCTTGAAAATGTGATAAAATATTGGCTTTTTAGCCCATGAGTTTCTAAAAAAGGCATTATTTTAAATTGCTAACAAGCCAAAAAAGTACTCCGATATCTTCTAAACCCGGCTCATTAGGCGCAGAAAAATTCGCTGATTACAACGATATATATAACTCAATTTGCCCAAAAATGGCTTGTTAGTCAATTAGCCTTTCCAGCGTCGATATATTATATTAAAACAAGCGCCTTTAGTAAACAATACCGCAATAACAATACCACATGTCATATTGTTATAATATTTAATAAAAAATGGATATGTCTCTCATATTGCTAAATTGCAAGATAATATTAACAATGCAAATGTGCGGCAAAACTATGAGCACACCGTCATCGGAGTGTAAATTAAAGAATACTTGGGACATACAAGGTGCTAATGTAATTTGGTGGATTTAATCATTTTCTATAAATTCAGCCCTCATAGCACGTTCTTAAGTACCTCCTTAATGCTACTGATGAAAAATGCAATTTGATAACCATTACATTGCTGGTCGTACGATTCTGCTTATCTGTTGTTTCATTCATTCTTATTTCAAATCTTAAAATCTGCCGGAAACCCGCGTCATCGATAATCAAGTAATAAACGATTTTATCATATTGCACAATCACATCGGAAACTGCAATTAGAATGTAATATACCTTGTATTTGTTGATTATGTCGATAGCATGATCCAGCGTGATAGGAGAAGAAGTTTGAAGCTTTATGTGGTTGGCAGTGATTGAACTGAGAGAGACCAGGTATGAGGATATCCAATGCACACTTGACAACGTCAGTCCTGGTTTTGGTGTCCTGGATAAGGAAAACTACGTTAAAAACAATTCTGGTTAGCTCTTCATCTTTGCCAACGCAATTCACTATTGGATCAACTGTAAGACTATGACTTTTTTACGCTTCATAGCCACTTCTAGCATAATTGTGGATTTGGAAACTAATGAAAGAAATACAATAGTGACAGGTTGCTAAACTATACTTTAATCCATTTCCTTAATCGCCTCTTACGACATTTTTGAATACTTATAACTCTTTTCCATATAAGTAGAGTATCATTCGTCTTTTCCTACGGCTATTTTATGAATACTCGTAATACTCACTCCTCCCACAGCACTTTGTTTAAACGGAGAATCTTTAGGCAGTCCTGATGTTTGAAGGCAGCAACTTTGGGTCGACCAGTAGTTCCACTGGTGCTGATCAACCAAGCGTATATCTTATTCGTATCGAATTTTGCAACTCTGTCAAAAAGAAATATCAAATCATTAACTTTATTCCTGCCAATAAGCAAGGAAGGGTTTCGCTTGTTTCTTGCTATGGCAGTGTTTTGAAAAAGACCGTTATTGCCAGGAAGTATAGGAAAAACTTTTCGGGAATTTCATTGAGTCAACTAGGTACTTATTGCAGCTAAGCGAAAGCTAATTTAATGGTGATGACGATAAATCTCTTCCTACTATGACCGAACAAAGAAGTACTTGTGTCACTACGCCTTTTTAACTGACTATAAAAAAGGAGGTTCTCAATTCGACTAAATTTTTGTTCCTTTTTTCATAACAAGTTTTGTACGTTCTTTAGTAATTAGGAGATCACAACATTTTTGTGATAAATCTCAAGGTGTCAGCGGTATCAAAATTATTACTTAAGTTGACTGAATTTATTATCAGAAATATTCCGTGATTGTGTTGCAATGGATTAATTGGACGATTTAATCTGTAGATTACCTTTACTTCACAGATATTTAAAATATTTACTATAAAACTTAGGCAACTGATCGATTGCGTAGAAAAGTGATTTTAATATTTTCATTATGTTTCATATCAGTTCAGATTCTTACTCGAATTCTTCGTTTGGTGTACCATCGTCATAGTCTTTTATAAACTTGTCATAGGAGTTTTCATCGGCACCGTGAAACGTGACTAGCTTCATATTCAAGCCGACTTCTTTTGCTGCTCTGTCAAAGTCTTCAAATCTCTCTACTTCGCAGAAAGCCAACTTTGGTTTGATCGTGTCGAATAACTGCTTCACCTCCTCTGCGGAATTAAATTTAAGATTAATTTTGCTCGGTAGGACCAGTTGTTGCATCGATATCGTAATCTTTGGTATCGTTGTCAATATTGTTTTTGATATTATTACATTACATATCCTCACGCCTGTATTTTCGAGAGGGGTAGGCAGAGCACATGAATTCAAAAATCCAGTGCCACGTTTAGCGATTTCAGGGCAATTGTTTTTGATATTATGTTATACTAATAGTATAAAGCTGAAGAGTTTGTTCGTTTGTATGAACGCGCTAATTTCTGAAACTAATGGTTCGAACTGAAAAAAATATTTTTATGTTGGATAGACCATTTATCGAGGAAGGCTTTAGGCTATATAACATCACGCTGCGACCAATGGAAGCAAAGAAACACTGTAAAATGTGGGAAAAATGGGGAAAACTACCCTAAGTCAATATTTCACACGAACGGAGTCGCGGGTACAGCTAGTGCCAAATTAAAGACGGAGCGGTTGAAACACTCTCCGCCCTTACCCAAATCTGTTTTATCTTTACCAAATATGTTAAAATTGTCACCTTGTCTTTTCGTACTGTGATGGGTCTAATAAAGAGTATTAAAGTAACACCTAAATTGAATAATAACCACCACAAATTATTTCCTCTGTCAATTATTACTACATTCATCTATGTTTCTTGTGCTTTACTTGTACTTTTTTTGTACTTCTAGGAATATCTACCTAAAAGTGAGCTGCTACGTGAGGTAGGTACATCAGACGACAAATTCAATCACTTACCGAATTCATACAATGGATCCACGCCCGCTAAAGGATGTCCGTTCATGAACGCTGCATAGAACGGGATGTGTACGTCCAGGTGGTTCCTCCCTGATGCCACGACCACGTCTCCAGGTCCCAAGCCTGCGTTCCTGAGGCATCGTGCCAGAATAATAGATCGTGACTTCACTGATAGCTTCGTTTCTATTTCCCCAGTCCCTGCGTCAATCTAGAGGAAACGTGAGGATAAGTGGGTCTTGTCTCCTTAGCTGCACCAATCTATCGAACGTCTACCAATGAAGACCTATGGTGGAATATACCGGTAGACGATGAGACAGATTCGATTTCAAATTAAGTAAAATACCAACCCATTGGTGGGTAAGTTACATTATTATCAGGTTAACTTCAATGCAAAAGTAAATGATTCGTAATTATTTGAGATTTGTGACCTGTGATTGTAAAACGTAGAGTTACATTTTAGTTTTGTAAGCTAGTAGAGTAGTTTATTATAATTAATTTTAGTAGTTCATTTTCTACATTAAAATAATGGCGACCATGAGTAAGAGAACGAGTAAATCTTTGATGTTAATATTGACTCCCTATTTTTCATCATCATCGTTGATCTCTGGAATAATTGACCTACCTGCCAGATATGATCTTCAGTAGGCTGCTTCATATAATCCATGAAAAAATCTCCGAGATGGTAAGACTCATTATCCATTTCATTGTTTTTAGACTCTTTAATTTGCATATTTGTCGAACTGATCTAAATTGTTTTAGTAAACTGTGTGAGATGTCTACAGGTGTGAGTTACATTAAAGATATGCAAGTTATGTGGGGTAATTTATAAGATCGAGTGGTTTTTTATCTATAAGTAATTTCCGATCAGATTGCCTATATTTGATTGATAAAGACCTCGATCACAACAACCAAATTCTTTGATGGGCTATTTAAAAGATAACTGATGTATGCCTACTCTTTTGAAACCAGGTTATTTTGCCCTATCGGTTGCTTGATCACGTGGTGGTTTTGCTAGCAGGGGGTAACAACGTGTATTTTTATTACCTGTAAAGAAGCTTCAAATTAATAAATTATCTTTATACGGATCTACTACTTTAGATATTGTTGTATTATTGTGTGTGGCGCCAAATGGACAGAATAATTTTACCAGCAAAAGTGAAGGTGTAGTGGTGATGGTGATGGATAGGGTGGTTCACAGAAATTATGAAAAAAAAAAGTTTTTCTATTTTATCACGCCCCTTACTTTTAGCTTATTAAACTTTTTTGCCTATTTAAAAAAAAATATTGTAACAGGAAAGGGGTCTTCATCAAACTTAAAGTTAGAAACCTTTTCAGCTATGACGTGAGTGTTAAAAGTAACTTTTTAAGCAACCTAAATAGACAAACTACCCATCTCAAAGTCTAAAAAATATTATGCCAGAAGTGGCCACAAAACGTGAAATAGTCATAATGTTTTGTGTGCTCTGCCTACCTCGTTTGGGAATACAGGCGTGATTGTATGTATGTATGTAATTAGACAAAACTGTTTCATTACAATGCTTGACCATTAGTAAATAAAATAATGCTAAAAAATAAACTTTAGTAGGTAGATCTCGCAACATCCAATTCACTGTCTTGGGGGCACTTAGCATTGACTTAAAGTTTACGGAGATAGTTGATTTTTTAATGATTTAACTACTTAGCAAGTGGAAAACCATTAGAGCAGTGGTTCCTAACCTTTTCAATGTCACTACCCCTGTGAACAAGTATGGGAATTAAGTTTACCCCTAGCTAATTTAAAATAATTAAAACCACACATATTCAAATGTACTATTATTTTGTTTAGTGCCATCTGTTACCCCCCATGAATTTCCATTTTACCCCTACGGGGGTAATTACCTGGGGCTAACCTAACCTGGGGGTTAGGAACCACTGCATTAGAGGGTGCCAGTTCAAATATAAAAAAAAACACCCTAGTGATGGTGATGATGATGATGATGGTGATGAAGATGAGGATGATGATGATGAACTTACAGCCTACGACGACGTAATTAATAATTCATTCCAGAACGGTGCCCGATAACAATCGCATACAATGATTATGACTCTAATCATCATTTCAATCGCCTACATAATTGGTGGGTTTTTTTTTTAATGATAAGTAACACCCATTTTACTTTTGCGGCGATGTCTTTTAAAAGGTCAAATGTCCCCTCGATATTAACACGTTCACTGCGGCTCAAAATATTGCTTACTTTCAGCCAGTGCGATAAGAGGTCTTTAGGCCTTAACTGTACCATTTTTCCAGTGCGGTTAGGGGCCTTAAGACCACTCAAGGAACAAGGATATTAAAATGCTTATTTTATCACGAAATTCATAAATTTGTGAATGATACCTATATAGTACTGTTTCTAAAGGACGGATTTGTCTTATTTTGGCTTCGCCCGAAGTTCAGATGTCAGAATATGGAATAATGACAAAAAATAAATAGGAGGTCTTTTGACCTCTTACAGCACTGAATTTGAGGTACATTTGTATTTAGTTCTAGTGATGTGCAAATAAAAATACATTTTATCGTTAAATCAGAAAACTTAGGTATTTACATAAACACTGAATACAATTGATGCTTACTTCATATAAAGCACGTAGGTACCGTAAGGTCGGGGTACTTTGACCCAGCAATGTTTTTTTATGCCAAATGATGGTAAACGAGGAAGAAGGTCACCTGATCGTAAGTGATTACCACGGCCCATAGACGCCCGCAACACCAAAGGTATTGCAGGTGCGTTACCAGCCTAGAGGACTAAGATAAAATGCCTCTTATGCCTGTTATTCACCGGAACACAACAGTGCAAGCACTGCTGCTTGGCGGTAGAATTAATGAGTAAAATAGTGGTAGCTATCCGGATGGACCCTGTACTAGTTCCTACCACCCATAAAGTACCCGGACCTTTCGGTATTTTCACTCACGAGCAAATGCAATATTATTACGTGTATTGTTAATCGACGCGTGCACATCACTGGGTCATAGTTCGACTATCATAGGCTACGTCAGGTGCGGTAGGGGGCGGATAAGCCCGTACTATCTATAAGAGGTCTTTAGACCTCCTGTACGCACTGGACGAAAATTTTTTACTCTCAGTGCGGTGAGAGGCCTTAAGACCTCCCGCGTGTTTTAAAATATCAAAAAATTGTACGTTTAAAGAGAAATCGAACCATATATTGGACTCTTTTCTACCTATAAAATTGTGTGAGCTACGAGCTACGCACCAGAGCGAAACCACGATATTTTCACCCGCACTGACCGGAGGTACACGTAGGAGGTCTAAAGACCCCTTATCGCAGCGAACGTGTTAAACTCCAGTGTTGTGCCGCGTTAAAAATTTCACGTCTTCATCTCTTCCGTGGATTTTGTAAGAGACGACTTTATTATTAAGCTTTAATTAGGTATGTCATGACGTTGAATATGAAACGGATAACTCACGTTCGCGCGAAGAGAGCGGTGGCGCGCAGTGCGCGTTTGGCAGCAGTAGCCGACGCGGCTCCTAGATGAAGGGCTACGAATTAGCCCGAAACATGTCTAGCTAAACTCGATTTAAACAACTTGAATTAAGTATCCGTTCAATATTCAACATGAGTGAGTCTCATGGCAGTTTAATGTTCAAGGTATGCGATGATATAGGTAAATGACAATGGTTAGGTTCAGCTAGATATATCTATGTAATTAAATGATATTTTATTATTTAAATGTAAGAATTTAATGTTTTTCTAATTTACGATAATAGCACTATTGCATTGAGGTACCTGCAAAGATAGCTGCTGTGTGTAAATAAAACGAATCAAGGAATAAATTAAAATTAAGATTGAATTATGCTAAACTTACTTATGTTATCCTTAGCTGGTTTGGTCATATGGAGAGGATAGATGAAAGAAGATTGACTAAACAGATTTATACGGGAAGTGTGAATGGGTGTGTTGGGAGGGGAAGACCTAGACGGACGTTCCATGACCAAATCGCGGACGTTTTAGAAACAGGTCAGGTCAAGAGTACCCGAATTCGACTAGCATGTAAGTATGAAGAGACTAATGAATGTGGATGAAGCAAAAGAAGTATGCCAGGATCGTAGCAAGTGGAACAAAGTGGTCTCTGCCTACTCCTGTGGGAAAGAGACGTGACTGTATGTATGTATGTATATTACTTATGTTGAACATGAACATACCTACTCACAAACATTTGTCTTTATTATATCAGTGTGACAATTTGCAGCCCACGTCAGAAGAATGCATCCACCGTGGTGGCATTAAAAATGCCATAGAGTGGAGTGGGTGCCATGAGATGGATGGCGGCAATGGAGCAGGCCCATACGGAAATGGCATGACAACCTAGACGTGATTCTCAGCGACTGGTTTCCGACCGCTTTGGATTGGGAAGAATGGAGAACATGGGGCCTTTGCCCAGCAGTAGAACATCAACCCAGCTAGATACTGCTAGTGTGATGTGATGTGTAAAGTTGACGAATGGAGACTGAACTGACGCGCACTTAGTAAAAAGTGACATACAACATTAGTAATCATGTACCGTCAAGGAAATTGATTACTGTGCCACTTTGTACCTTTTCACAAGAAATGTCACTGTGACATACCATACCTACTTTCTACTAATCAAAGCAATATGAAACTCACTTTGAAAAGGTTCAAAGTGGCACAGGTATCAATTTCTTTGACTGTACCTGGGTAATTTACAAGAAAAACACGGATGTGTATACTGTTTTACATTTTTATTTTAATTAATCATTACACGAAGTCATGAATATATTATGTAGCTTAAATGAAGCTGAAAATGAAGTTGTTGACAATTCTCTTCGCGGACACACTGTAAAACCCTGCTCCAGTAAATTTAGATTTACTTATCAAAACATTTCTTGATATGACCAGCAACGGCTTCTACGATAGGATTTTTACAGAGTATTACAAATGGAATCGTCAGACTAACGTGTTACAGTTGTCATAGCATCATCTTGCTTGTGAGATCTCCAAACAAAGCGTTCTTACCGCTTTGTGGTCCTTCAAAATGGCCAACCCAAAACTACAGTTTACAGAGACCAAGTTTAGTCTTGCTCCGATCTAAAGTAACATTCTTCACTAAGTCCCGAACTTTGCCTCTGGCGATCTTCCCCGTGGATGTCATTGGTAGTTCATCGACGAAAAGGACTCCACCTCTCAGCTGCTTGTGCACTGATAGTTTGTCTGTTGAAAGTAGAGACAAAAAACCTATTTAATAAAGGTAAGTCAGGACGGACCGTAATTATACACAAATGGTGATTTTTAGGATGTGGCCACATCCTGTGGTAGAGCTTCTTATGTCTACCCAGGCTGTCTCGAGCCAGAGGATACGTGAGACGCATGTTCCACACAAAATTTAAAAGGTACTTTCAAGAACACAGATGATGCAGTGAAAGGGAAAACTGGCGAAATGTGAATTAGGCTCACGTACGATTTTTCCGTACTATTGAATGTGCTTACTTATTATTATTATTTATTGATATCGAGCAAGTTTCAGCGTCGGTTGTGGAGTTGTGCTCAATCTGTGTTATTGCTCTCGTCTCTACTAATTCGTTATACACTCAATAGCTATCAAAGAATATCACTACAGTTATGCTAATTGGTATGGGTTTATCTTTGACATATCTTTTAAGATTATCACCTGATTGAAATTGTTTAGAACACTTATCGTAAAATGTGTAGCAAAAAAGACGCAGTTTTATTAGATCCAAGTAGATAAACAGGTGTGCGTAAATTTCGAAAGTGGTTAAAGTTAAAACCCAGTCAGAAAATCATAACAAAATCTATTCTAACGTCTCACTACTGGGTACAGGTTTATCACAGTGTGAGAGGGCTTGGGGCTGTAGCTCCCATGTAAGCCTAGTGCAGACTGGAAACTTTACTCCCGTAGAATTGTTTCGAACTCAGAGGTGCGGATTCTGACCTGAATCTACATGAAAGACTACAAATGAAACCACTAGGCTATTTATACTTTCAATGACGTTTATGCGGAATATACCTGCCACCAAGTCCTTGATCTCCTGCGCAGTGACCATGGCCCCTGGTTTCCTCACAACCACCGCCACCGGCCACTCGCCGTCTTTTGCGTTGGCGACGCTGGTGACACAAACGTCGTGGACGCCTTCGTGCCTCATTATTACATTCTCCAACTCCATTGGTGCTATCTAGAAAAGAAACAGTCGACGTTTAACGTTGATTATTTTGTTTGAAAGAATGTTTATACCTTTATACCATGGTTTGACGTTGAAGGAAATGGCTTTTAATACTCTAGTCGCTGGTGTTGGAATGATTCTGATTCTGATCAATTTTTTCCGGGATAAAAAGTACCCTATTATTTAATCCGGACTTCTATCTTCACGTTTGCAAAATTTCAAAGCAATCGGTACAGTAGTTACGACGTGAAAGCGGAACAAACAAACTCACTTTCCGATTTATAATATTATAGTAAGGAAAGAATATAATATAAGTAAGGATTCATCATCAATACATGTCCTGTTTTAGTTGAAATAACTAATTAGAGTTCATAACGTAATAGTTGACCAAATTGATCATCTCTTGATTTGGCATTTGAAGGATTTTTTTTGTTTGCTACTAGAAACATCGCTGTTGTACGACATTGCTTACGTAAATTTTTAAATTTTAGCTAGATTCATGATATACAGCTTGGTGACAGACAGACCGTACGGACAGATGGCGGAAGTCTTAATTGGTAGAAGGTCCTATTGCCCTTTGGGTAAGTAACCCTAAGAAATACGCTAGAAGTTAACTTGTACCCTAAGAACTTACGTGATTTTACACTAATACAAAATCTCGACTTACATGATATACCCGGAACGTAATCAGCATTTTCAATCTTTCCACGAAGTAATAGAATCCATTTTCGTCTCTCCGCATCAGATCTCCAGTTTTGAACCAGCCGTCTTCAGTAAAAGCCCTTACAGTTTCTTCTGGGTTCTTATAATATTCCTAAAAGAATAATAAAAGAACAAACCTATAATAATGAAATAGTGTAAATAAAACTACTTACCTACCTATATAAAATTTTGCCGCAAAGCGTTTCGCCTCCTTCCGCCTATCAAAATGCCTTATGTGCAATGTACTGAATATTTGAATGCCACCTTTCAAAATGCCGCAGACCTAAACATTCAAAGCCTCTCAAAATTCACATTAACGCAAACATTTAATAGTAACAATTGGTTTTTTTTTAAACCAATAATACTATTTTTAATACAGTGTATGGAACGGTCGGTCAAGAATAAGGTCTACCACTTTTGACACAAGTTTCTGTGAGATCCAATTATCGCTAAGGTTAAATAAATAAATATCACTGGACAATTCTTACACCAATCACCTAGTCCCAAAGTAGGCAATTTAATGCCTGTGTTATATGTACTAGACAACGGATAAACGTACATATATTATACAGATAAACATCCAAGACTCGAAAGCAAACATTCGTATTCATCATACAAACATCTGCCCCGACCGGGGATCGAATCCGGGACCTTAAGCTTCACAGTCAGGTTGACATAACACAATTATTCATGACGTGACGTAAAACAATAATGATAAATGATAATTGATAACGGAGCGATTGGCGATGAATATCGATCATATTATTGGGGTAGACCAATTTCTTGGCCGAATGTAGGTACACTGGGCGTTTAGAACAAAAATATTTCTAATATCTGAGTGTTTATGCTGAGTGTTACTTTGTAACATGTGATGTACATTGGGCGGCACAAAGTTGATTTGATAAATATGTCCACGGATTAGAAACGACTACAGAGTACAGACCTATCAAATACACCTGACGAAATCGACAAATAGAACGTGTTCTGTAAAGTTACACAACTCATAATAACTATACTTACAGTAAAGCATGCCCCTTTTGCCCATATTTCTCCAGGTAAGTTGGGTTTAGATATAGTTTTGCCAGAAACTGGATCCACCAGCTGTAATTAAAACATTTATTTTACCAAACAGGTATATCTAATAAAACTCGTGAGACTATTACACTAATTAACCTAATCTCAAATTAGACCACTTAGCCTGTATGGTAGGTAATTCTTGATAAGTGATAAATGGAAGTATTTATAGAGACTAACAACCAAAACTTGTGATAAAAGAACAAATGCCACGATCGGGATTCGTACCCGAGACCTGAAATTTAATGATTCTCTATAATAATTTAATAATGAATAACCACCGGGCAATCTGTAAATTTTAAAAGGGGTCATAATCACTACGTAATCCCTTTTAAAACGCAAATATTTACACAGGGACGGGAAGTGAATTGTTAAATGGAGCCATGTGGATTCAGAATTAGACAACATGAATATTATGCCTACGTATGTAATTAACATGATAGTAATACAATATTTTACACAATAATGTGGTAGTAAAGTTCTGGTGATCATGCCAGGTAGGTATGTCTCCGCTGAAGAGAACTCTTTAACGGCTTGTCCGATTGGCTTGAAACTTTGTTTACATTATTACATTATTTAGCTGGTAGGTTAGTTCTTTTACTCACCTTGACTTTGAACAGTGCCATTTCCCGTCCACAGTTGCCGATTGGCCCGCGAGCCGCGGGCGCCAGAACTATGCCCAGACACTCTGTCTGTCCGTAAACCTCAATCGCAAAAGCATCTGGTCGAAGAGCTGCCTGTAAACAATAATAAAAATAGCTAAACGCGACATTTTTTTTGATAGGCCGTGTGGTGACGGGCTTATATTAAGAAATGGTGATTATTCAGTAGATGTCACAAGAGGTGACTAAGGAAAAAGGATTTCAGGCGACCGGCAAGCAATCTGTCACTATTGTACCTATTAATTTAAAACCTACAAGACATACATACTAGAAGTGCCTACGAGACTACTAACTAACTACGAGTTATTATGATTCTGGCATGAAACGTTTAGAAAAACAGGCTTAATGTACACCTATGTTCGTGTCTGGGTACCGCTCTCCTTTTAGAACAGGATATGATAGTGCACGTTCCTCTCGGTGCTTTAGCCCTTGAATCAATTATGCAAGCTTCTATACTTTAGACCTTTAGGTACTTAAAAGATGGTAAACAATCTTGACATGTCTTTTTAATGAAATACACAGTCTAAAAATGAAAATCGTTGCACTATACAATTCAATTATGAAAAGTAAATAATTTTTTCATACCTAAATTGTAAAATGTAAAGATTTTGATTTATAAAGTGTACGTTTAAATAAAAAGACACGTCAAGATTGTTTACCATCTTTTAAGTACCTAAAGGTCTCTAGTATAGTTAATTTAATGTCACAGAACACTCAACAAATATTACATTCTAAAACAAACTGTTAGGTAAATAAGTATTTCTTTAGGTATTGAAAAAAAAATCCGTAAAGTTTCCTGTGCCGCATTTTGCTTGACGATTACTACGGTCTTTCAGGAGCGCTGGTAGATTTAATTTAGTTAGTAAAGTTCTGAATATAGATTTTAGAAATTACCAGGTACAAAAAATTCAATAGTACCTACACTTTAACTAAATTCAACTGGAAAACCTTAAAACATGTTATAGTTTCAACGGGTTTGAATAAGAACATACCTTTAGATCGAGAAAAAATGACCGGTTTACGTTGGTCCCGCCAATGAAGATAGTTTTGAAGCAAGTCAAGTCACACGGCTTCTTGTAGTTCAGTATCCGGTACAGTATTGAAGGTGTAGTCAACGTTGTCACTGGCTGCAAAAACAATTGAGTTACAGAAAAACCGTCCAGCTACATACATACGTACATATTCTCACGCCTGTATTCCCAAGAGGGTTAGGCAGAGCACGTAAATTCAAAAATCCAGTGCCACGTTTAGCAACTTCAGGGTAATCAGATGGTTAAACGTGATATTAAAACCGTCCAGTTAAGACTAACTAATCTAACACTAACTAATACATCTTACGAAACAAAATAAAAGCTGACGATTAAGCCGAACGTTCACCGCCAGCTAAAATAATTTGGAAATAAACTCGGTGAACTATAAACTAAGCGAAACTAAGAAATAGCGGTTCGTTCACTGAAAAATAGGCCATACGTTAGTGTGTTGAAATAACACTAGCAATGGTACCAGAGGCCCCTAAGTGGTAATGTAAGGGGATGAAACGGACTTAAGACCACGTTGTTCGCGTAAATTCTGCTCGGCCTACACAACAAGTTGATTTCACGTAGTTTGAATATTTTAGCTAGCTTAGTTGATAGTTTGCGGTGGAGGCACATGCGAGCTAAACTAAACTAATTTATTTTAGCTGATGGTGCAACGTTGGGTTTTAGCGACAACAGTTGCTGATGTTGATAGAGACTGTATTAAGTGACACTGTTATGCTAGACCTGAGTGCGAGACATACCTACTGTTCGGTAGCGTATTTTAAAGGAAAATAATTACCCTATACTTATTGATAATATCAATGACGTGTTCTTCGGTGACTGCAGCCGATGTCTGAAGCTTGTACTGGTTTACAGCTGGTATCGTGAGAGTGCTCAAATAGGAAGACACCCACTGGACAGCCGAGAGATGGAGGGCCGGCTTTGGTGGTAGCCTGAAAAAATTAACAGCAATTACAAATTAATGTATCAAGAACAGCAAAAACCACCTAAGCAAATTACCTGACAACTGTGTGTCCTTTCTCGGAATATCCTAAAGTCTGAGATCGAATTAGAGATCAAAAATGTAAATAAACGTGTGGCCATTGCAATAAAAGCAAACGCAATTGCGCCTAGGTTAATTTTCTAATACTCCCGTTAATAATTTTAATAATTATAACCTCTTTGTAAACAATTTGGAAAAAGGGCAAAAATATTGTGAGAAATTTAATTTACTACTTGGTACGGATGAGACGAAAAAATCCTATTGCAACAAGACTCCATATTTTCATTCTAAATTTGCGGTCATGCGGTCGTTATTTTACAATCAACTTACTTTGTTGAATCTTGTACTCCAGGTTTCTTCCTTGAGGAACTAATGCTGAATCTGGCGACCTCTAGGACTGTTTGATGCTTCACAGCAGCGACCTTCGGACGTCCTGTCGAGCCGCTAGTACTCACTAGCCATGCGTAAACTTTATCCGTGTCGAAACGTGCCATTCTGAAATGAATATGTAGATGGTAGCCTATTGTCTAACCAACAATATTTTACAGCGATTATGGTTTGTGAGCGAAAAGACGAGAGCGGAAAAGTTGGAAGGGGGCGCTGTGGGCGTATTATAAACATTGAAGTATAGGTAATAGAAGTGACAACGCGAACAAAGTCTGTGGGGCAAACCCGACAGCGCGGGGAGCGTGGGGCGTGGCTAACGAGTCATAGATTAGATGCAATGTCGCCGTCATGTAGACGCGACACTTTGTTGCTGAGATTCATTCGGTCGCGTATCAATCGAATATTCCGCCTATTTAATTGGGT
>BHDV01070785.1:94300-133685 GCA_005406045.1 Adoxophyes honmai | reverse complement strand
AAAGTTACTCTTTCGCACTTCGCAGTATTGGTGGAATTTCTTGTGCAACCTTTTAATACGCATGAGGGCATTTTAAATGTCTTTCGACACGACTCGTTCACAGCTCGAGAGCGACTATTGGCAGTGCGAATGCAGTGCGGCCAATTGGCCGCACTTGAGTGGGACATTACGTGATGAGGCGATGTCAAATCTATACGTAGTAGTATTAGATCAATGATTATAAAAGTACTAAATTGCATTTAACCCATATTGTTATTAAAATTTCTTATTATTCCTATTATTTTTTCTTGATATTCTTAGTAGTCATTAAAGCTCTTGGTCCCAAAATGATTATTACGCAGAATACCGTTATTTTTTTAAACAATGTAATAACTGTGCAGGTACTTTCAATCTAATCCTAGGACTGCAATTTATTTATTTTGTAATGTTTGATCGTTTTATTTTATCCGTAATTATTGTTGTTGTAAATCTAATTGCACAATAATTTAATTTTAAACAAAAAAAAAACAACTTCAATTTTGGGCTATACTGAAAGCATTTGTCTAATGAGGGTGACCTTCCATCACCAGCAGGCCTGACTAATTACTGAAATGATAATTTCCAGTCTGCAGGTGCATTCAGTATTGAAAGAATTATCCTTTAACTCCTAAACATTAAGGAGTTGACCTTCCATCATCAGCTCAGTCATTTTTTTACTGCCATACGTAAATACTGTCGTAGCTTTGAAAAATGTACTAAAAACATTACCTGTGCCTATAAAATTTGAGGGTTGCCCTCGATTTCCCTCATATTCTATCATCAGGTCAAGATTATGCTGACAATGGAATCACCCGGAAACTATATCCTTTCAAACAAAAAAAGAATTTTCCAAATCGGTCCAGGCGTCTTCGAGTAATCAGCGAACACACATAATAAAATAATAATAAGTAGTAAAAAAAAAGATCCCGACGAATTGAGAACCTCGTCCTTTTTTGAAGTCGGTTAAAAAGAAAGTATGAAATCAAGTTAAAAAAAACCGGTAAGTAAGTAGATATCTACAACAAAAGATGTAGGCTAATAATATAACACCTGGTTAAAGAGGAACTAGCTCAGTACAATAATCAGCATCAAAGTTTCTTCGGCACTCTGATATTCTGCAGTCTGCACAGAACAAAGGCCTTGAGCGCTACTAAAACTAAACATACTCTATCTATAACATCATCAACTCACTCAAAATCTTCTATAGATCCACTAGTATCGCTGTTCTCCATTAAATCAGCCATGGTGTTTCCAACTCCATCAAATGTTACAAGTCTGGTGTCCATGCCAAGTTCTTGCACTGCTCTTTGGTAATAGCATAAGTACTTGTTCTGGCAAAACGCAATTTTTGGAGCAACCAGCTTAAACAAGTCCTTGATTTCATCTGCAAAGAACATAAAAATATACGCTTAGATAAAAAAAGAATAGCTACTGCCATCATCTTTGATTTGACACCATGCCAAAAGTACCTCCATTAAAAGTACCTTAGGTTACAAAGGTCCATTTATAATATAAAATCACAACTAATCGAAAAATCTTTCTAAAATTTAAAAAGAAATTAAATGAAATGGTAACGTATGGGGCCCAAAAGGCTGCAGGATTAGTCTTTTTTAATGTCAATTCCAATCCTTGCATCAAGGAACGCGCCAAATCTTTAATCATCTTTTATCTCTAGGCCGACCGCTTAGCTAGCGTAGTAGCGTATCGTCCGCGCGGTTAGAAGGGAGCGCTGAGTCTCTGCCCCGCGCACCCCTCTCATCCCACCCGCTAACATCTTCCCCCGCTCCCTTCCTACCGCGCAGGCGATACACGCGTAGGCGGTCGGCCTATATATCAATCGTTTTCTTCCTAAGATATTAAGAGCACTCACCAAATTTGAAGAACGGATCAACTGCAGCTATAGGGTACCCATTGAAGGAAGCAGCATAGTACGGGATGCAGAGATCCAAATGATTGTTCCCGCCTAAGACCAGCACATCTCCTGGCTCCAGTCCCAGCCGCCTCAGACATCTCGCCAAGTTGATGGACCGTTTCAGAACTGAAATTCTTGTCTCTTCTTCACCTGTGGCTGCGTCTACCTGTTATATAGAGATTATTAGAAATACACCGTTACCAAGATCTTTATAAGCATGGTAATTCATTGAAGACTTTGCTTAACTTGCTGTGATTATATATCGGTTTGTAATTTGTTGAGGTCGAATCTTTCAATAGCCTACCTAGGTGTTAGCAGACCCATCGATCGATCGTCGATCGATCGTCGATCGATGGCATCGGTCAATGTTGATCTAAGTTGATCGACTGGCCTGGTAGCTTTAATTGATCAACAGATACCGGTCGACTGAGCAATCGATCGATGGCAGCGGTCGAGCGGTGCTGTCGATCGACGATCGATCCTTTGGTCGAGTGTCACCCTTAGATAAAGGTGCTAAAGGTGCATTCTAGTTGGTACAAACGATCTTACCTGCAAAATGGCATCTGGATTTTCAAGCACTAAGTCCTTGAAAAAATGCCCCACGTGGTAATTATCACATTTTTGAGATTCCGCCGCATTTGGTAGAGCCATGACTAAAATATTGTCTCACAAAGATCACTGCAGAGCATCGGATGCGTACGCGCCTGTCCCGAAGGAGATCTAACGTCTAACTAACCCTGCTATAATAGAGTTTTTTACCTGCCGTGTAGTATTCTTCTTTAGTATTATTCTTCTGTCCTTTCTTTTGTTTCGAGAGTCTTAACGCCCGCCGCTAATCCCTCGTTTTAACGTTAAACGTGTTTGTCTTCTCTTTCTCTCAAGTTTGGTTAGAGCAGGACATTTTTAAGGTTTCTTAAAACGGAACCGTTACAGATTCGTCATGTTTGTCTGTCTTTCCGTATGTCACAGCCACTTTACACTGTAACTATAAGGGCTATACTGTTGAGACTTGGTAAGTAGATGTAATCTGTAAACTTCGTTAAAAAAATTACACAAAAATGGAAAAAATACAATAAATTTTTCGGATTACCCATACTTAGAATTAGAAAAAAAAACAATTGGTCTTCAAAAATGACAGGTATGAATGTTTCTAACATGATTTCTTTCTTAACTGAATAATTTGACTTTCAAAGTGATAAATTAACCTCCATAACTTCTAAACTAAGATAAGCACAAAACTAAAAAAATATGTGATTAAAATTATAATCAAACTCCATAAAATATATGAAATAAAATCCTTAAAGACGTTAATATAATCAAACTCCCACCGAAAACTGATTTCAACGAGATGTGATCAGGATTTTTTTACAACGCCATAAATCGTAAATCGCAATTTAACAAAAAAACTTTTTATCATCTTACTTGTTGCTACGGAACCTTTCATGGGCGAGCACAACTCGCACTTAGCCGCTTTTTTGTACTTACATAGGTATTTTACATTCTTAACCAATTGATTCCCGACCCACCATGGAACCTATTCACTGAGATAGAGATTCTGACATTGCATTGTTCGACGAAGGAAATCAATTATTACGTGTATTGCAACAATTTGTTCGATAATATCTAATTATGCACACTTGATCGAACGATCTCTTTACAAAATAATTATCGATAGCATAATCTTTATTAATTGTTTATTAGGCTTATCGGCGGATGTTAGCACTCGAAAAGCTCTGATTTCATAAAAAACACTACTCATAAGAGGGATCTTAAGTGCTTCCTAGTTTTGAATATTTTTTTAGGGTTCTGTTCTGGATCTATATCTGGATCCCTAATTTTTATTAACCTATTTTTTTCCCCTAACGTTTTTTGCCATAATGATCATGTGTCATAACGCTCACACGACCTATCTTTTGCTGTCCTAACATCGAATGGATGTTTTTTTTTCTTTAATGTTTTATTTCCTAACGTCACTTGCCATATTGATTATTGGTCCTAACGTCGTGTGCCATAATAGTCAATAAGCCTAATGGTCTTTAAGCCTAACGACTATTATTCCTAACTTTGTATGGCTAGCAATTTACGTGGTTTTTTGCCTATTTTTCGTATCTGATAGCAGTTCGGTTCGGTACCTAACCGGGCTCTGCCTTACATCTCATACAATTTTGTACGGTACGAAAAGCTGAGCTCTTAATAATGAGAAAAAATGCCAATTTGGTTTAATTTTTTATTCGACAAAACATTCTAGCGTTTAGGACAAATGACATGAGGTTAAACGTTATTAGGGATTTTGAGGAATATGCATAATAATATTAGGGATATTAATAATTATGGTAAAAATGATTCGGGCAAATGAGTTTTAGGGCAATAATTACTTTATGAAAAATAACTGTTATGACAATTGATCGTTAGGGGAAATGCCCATTAGGACAAAACGGTTCGGAGAAGTGATTTTAGGACAAACGATGTTAGGGATCGCGAGGGAGACCCTTCTGTTCTGTGTCACCCAAAGGATGAAAACGGGACCCTATTACTGAGATTTTGCTTTTCGTCTACGTCTGTTTCCAGGCTGTATCTCACGAACCGTGATAGCTAGACATTTGACATTTTCACAGATTTCTATTGACGCAGATATGTATTGTTTCTATTGACGCTATAACAAGAAAATTTAAAAACAAAATAAGTAAAATAATTGTTTATGGGGGGGTTCCCATAAAAGTTATAATTATAACAATCGTGATTTTATTGGTATTTTGGGGCATATGGGGATTATGGGCATACAGGCGTAACGGTATCTATGTATGTAGTAGTGACGCCTCTAACGCACTTTAATATATTTTATTAATCGCCTCTTACGGCATCCATGAAACAAATCAAGAGATAATATCCTAAACCTGACACCGCAGGACACAATTAAAATACCTAGTTATCGCAAATGTATCTGTAGGCGAGTCGAGATTTTAAATTTGAATTTTTTAATAGTGAAAAGGCAGAAAAGACGAAATAAAAATAGAATAGGTCTGTCTTAAAATTTTATTATGACAAATTTATTCCATTACCACAACAAAAATTCTCTACTTAATTTTATGTGCTTACTCAAAATTATTATTTAGGTACTACAAGTTTTCCGCAGGCAATAGGGATGATGACAAGGTTAATAAAAATATATCATTCTAATTAGTCCGTAAGTTAGATCATGGAAAAAAATAACAGACGTATTTTTTGATTTATCAAATAATTAAACATCGACAAAGTTACAGATCATCAAACTTCCTGAGTGGGGGCTCGTGACGTCTCGTTTGAGTAAAAATTGTACTCAAACGTGACGTCATTCGAAACTGCAGAGCGCGGTATCCTCGTCATTTTTTGCTTGTCAAATAAAAGAAAAAATAATTGTGTAGTTTTTTTTAGTCATCTACCCAATCCTCGACATTTAAACAGCATATTCCTGAGGTCCTGAGACACCTAACCCAACACTACAACTTAGGCGCAGCGCCGACGACAGACTTTTGTGCGATCGAGTCTGCGGAGCAATAAAATCTCTGAATGGCGCGCAGACAGTTTTCCATTCAGAGTTTTTATTGCTCCGCAGACTCGATCGCACAAAAAGTCTGTTGTCTGCGCTGCCCCTTAAAGAGACCGTCATATTCCATTTCATCTCATTCTAAAGTAGCATTCTTCACTAATTCCCGGACTTTGCCTCTGGCGATCTTCCCCGTAGATGTCATTGGTAGTTCATCGACGAAAAGGACACCACCTCTTAGCTGCTTGTGCACTGATAGCTTGTCTGTTGAAGATAGAGAAAAGAAAATCCTGTTAAATAACGTTAAAGGTGCGTCCACTCGGTTAGTGTGAAAATTACCCCTAGTAACATGGTATCCGTCAGATAAGTTTTTAGTCTGATACGATATTCGATGCTCCATCAGATCCGATCATCGTTAAGGGGGTGATCAACAGGCGAGTAATACCGCGGTTTTGAAAACCGACGAGCCTGGCTCGGCTCGTTGGCACTGATCGACTGGCGAGTAAAACCGCGGTTTTTAAAACCCACGAACCTGGCTCGTGGCTCTTTGGCACTGATCGAAAAGTGAGATACGTAGTACGTAGATCTATTATTTAACCCGGCGAGCATGACGTGAAAAAAAATTACATCAAGCATGAGGGAGGGTATGACATGCCCGTAACGTAATGTACCATAAAATAGTTTATATTCATTTTATTTAATATTTTGTGATGTAAATTGTTTATTAATGGATTATTTAATGAAACTCAATCAAACACCAGTTTTAATCGCGAAATTATTTTTATTTATTAGTGTTTACCTTATACTATGTAATTATAGTAAGAAAAGTTAATATGTTTACAAAAACCAACAAAACAACAAAATTAACGGTTTTTAGAATAAAAATCAACTTTTTACTAAAAGATAATGAGATCCTCTCTTTAATAAAGCATAGAAATATTTTTTATGTGTAAATTATGCTTAATCACTACTGTCCGCATCAGCACAAATCCCGCACATAAATTTTGGTAAGGGTAAATCATCATCAGGATCGCTGTTTGATTGGTTTGCTATATCTTCTTCCTGTATAGAGTTGGTCGGTACATCAACTGGTTCGTCGGCTTCTTGTTCCGAGTCACATTGTACTTCATGCTCACTGCAGTGATCAGTTTTGTCTTCCGAACTGGATAGATCAGAGCAATATGACCCTACCTCCTCTAACATGGCACGAATCCTTTTTCCATAATCAATGTTGATGAAAAACTAGAAAAAACAACTAAAACAAATGAAATAAACTCAAATCTATACATCACAACCTTTAAATAACTAAACAAATGAAAAACAAAAATTTTAATGACTACGTAAAAAAAAAACGTCTGAAATGACGCAGGGTGTGACATACCCGAAGCAGGTTTGTGCACATATTTTCCGGCGGACGGCTGACGTCACACTGCCTTCACGCCACTATCTCCTCCCAGACACCCCTCCCTCCAGCTACTGAGCGGGCTAGTGTCGTCAGGCAAAAATTTTCAAAATGCTAGAACGTTTTAGTAACGTCAGGGTATGAGATACCCTGGGTCATGCTCCCCGGGTTAATTGTAACACGGACTGAGCACGTTACGAAGTAGTAGTTCAGTTTGGTTCCGAGTAGGTAAAGAGCTCTTCTGACGTTCTGAGAAAACTGACGTTACTGACGGACGGCTCGGCTCGCCGGTGGTGATCGACACGCGGTTTTGCGTGGCGAGCCGAGAAAAAATATAGCAAGACGACGAGCCGCGAGCCAGGCTCGTCGGTTTTTAAGACCGCGGTATTGCAGTGATCCACTGGCGAGCTTTACCGACAAGCCACAAAACCGTGGTTTTACTCCCTGTCGATCACCCCCTTTAGTTTTATTTTATCAAAATAGAAATGGGTAAATATTCGGGCGTTTGAATGGCTGTTATTATTCTGAACACTTTTCTATCAGATTTTTTGATAATAAAATGATAATGAGCTTAAATATTTTAGTGTTTGACACGCAGGTTCTTCTTGATTAGCGTCAACTGCCGTAGCACTGCTTGCAATCGTCCAAGGTTGACGGGATGTTGACACAATTAAATAAATTACCCCACAAGATTACCCCGTACCTGGCACAGGAATGAGTGGAAATAAGCGTGCAAGATTTCAACTCGGGCTTACCAATAAACAACTGCTTTTGCAATAAATGGTTTGAGTTTGAACTTTTGCAGTGCAAAAGCCGTGTGTATACCTGCAACCAAGTCCTTGATCTCCTGCGCAGTGACCGTGGCCCCTGGGGTCCTCAGGACCACCGCCACCGGCCACTCGCCGTCGACTTCGTTGGCGACGCCGGTGACGCAAACATCATTGACGCCTTGGTGATCCATTATTACTTCTTCCAATTCCAGTGGCGCCACCTATTAAGAAGGAACCAACGTTTACCTTACCAGTTTTACTTCATGAAGTAAAACGGGAAAGGTAAACGTCCCTGTGCTCGACACTGACCCAATACTTGGCACTTGAAACCTTATGTCATAATTATTAAAATAGGTGACAGATGGGTGTCATCTACTGGGCGTTGAGACGTCGAGCATTGGTAGGTACTTTTACCTTACATCGTGACTGTGAATAACGGCTATACTAGTCCCGTGAATTAACGGCACGAGGCCATGCCCGCCACAAAACGTGAAATAGTCATGGTTTGGTCTATGTAGAGCTTCGTGCGCTCTGCCTACCCCATTGGGGAATACGGGCGTGATGTATGTATAAAGCGCCATCTAGTGAAGATTACATTTCTTGTGTTCTTCCAAAATTATGCCAGTCTGGTTTGTAACAAAACTTCGACTTACGTGATATGACCGGAACTTGATCAGCATTTTCAACCTTTCCACGAAGAAGAAAAACCCATTTTCGTCTCTCCGCATCAGGTCTCCCGTCTTGAACCAGCCGTCTTCAGAAAAAGCCTTCGCTGTTTCTTCTGGGTTCTTATAGTATTCCTAAAGGAGCATAAAAAAATCTAATCATGAAACAATATTTATTTCCCATTGTTGGTCTCTTAAAGCCTCATTTAGGTGTTTGATATCTTTATCTGATTTTTCTTCCATCAAATTAGGTTTCAATGTAACTAGTAACCTTTGCAATGTCTGACAGTAGTGAGTGGCTCACCATTTAAAGCAGCGAGACCCGGCTTCCTTCCTTCTCTCTCAAACAGTCGCTTAACGCGGCCGAAACGTCGAGGTAATTAAAATAATTTAAAAACGAGATTAAATTACGCTAAATGATAAATACGAGAGAGAGTTTTACATTTTACTCGTACTATAGTACACTTACAGTAAAGCAGTGTCCTTTAGCCCACACCTCTCCTGGTACGTTGGGTTCAGTCACAGTAACCCCAGTAACTGGATCCACCAGCTGCAAGCAATTAAAAACATTTAGATATATTATCAAAATGGGTGTGTATAAAAAGGATGTCGCGTAAATTTCATGGTTCCGTAGCTTTTACACTTACCTTGATCATTTTAAAACATAAAACTACCGTGACTCAAAACAGAAATAAAACAAAAATGATATTTACCTCGACATGATTCACATCAATTCGTGACTCATTATCTGGAGCAGCCGCTCTTTCTTACCTTAATCTTAACGAGTGGCATTTCCCGTCCGCAGTTGCCGAGGGGGCCCTGAGGCGCAGGCGCAAGGACTATACCAAGACACTCTGTTTGTCCGTACACATCAACCGCGAAAGCATCTGGTCGAAGGGCTGCCTGAAAAAAAAAACACTGAGTATAGCGCCCTAGCGCCATCTATCATCGAGCAGTAGAAGTTTTCGCAAAATGGTATCTCAACCGCGAACGATGTTTCGACGTTCAGTTGTATGATACAACTTCCAACTTTCTGCGGACTTCGGTTCCCAGGCACAATCTGCCTGGAGAGAGATCTCTCTATTGGAGTGTTTCCCCACACTGTTTTGTTTTTAATCAAGAATACACTGAAATCAGAAAAAAGGCTTCTCTTGAAATAGATCTTATAGCAACCTTGATAGTCCGTGTCATGTGCTTACGCTTACCAAATTGGGTTAGAGTTACACGTTCGTTCTAAAGAAAAAGTAAATGTTCATTATTTGGCAACCCAGAATCCATTAGAGCTACATTATTATAAAGTCCTAATGGATACTGGTTTGCCATGCGCGTATTTACATTTACCAGCGCAGTAGTATCATCTACATTAAAACATTACATCATTGATCACTCACACTCCTTGGAGACAAAATATTATGATGAATTCCAGGAAGACGGAAATGCGAACAAGAGTTGTCCAAAAATACCGGTATCATACCTTTAGCTCGAGAAAAAAATCGCGGTATACCCTGGCCCCGCTAATGAAGATAGTGTTGAAGCAAGTCATGTCACACGGCTTCTTGTTCTTGAGTATGCCGTACAGAATTGAAGGAGCAGTCAACGTTATTACTGGCTGCAAGAGAAACAAATGAGTAACCGAAAAACAGTTTTGACTGTCCGTTTTTACGCCAACATACCCTACGGAGTGGACACCAGCCGACTAATGCCGGGTTTACACGGGGTTAGTAGCTAATGCTTAGTACTTGCCACTTACACTTGTCATAGGTGTGTAAACATGTTGTATAAGTGCTTAGTATTAGTGCAACTGCAAGTGCAAGTGATTAGAAGCCGTTCCTATTTACTAAGCGACAAGCACCCACCCCAGGTAAAAATCTACTAATACTTGTCACTTGTCGAGTGGTGTAAACATTTAATGACAAGTGCAATTTGATTAGTGATTAGTAGATTACCTAGCCAAAGCTGCCGAAGTGCTTTGTTACTAATACTATTCTCTAACACCACTGTGTAGACGGTTACTTGCCACTTGTCACTGCGCATATAAGTCCCTAATCACCTACACTAATGACAAGTACTAACCCCGTGTAAACCTAGCATTAGTACAGCAAGGCTCGAGTTGAGATATACCTGTCACTGTCTGACTAGACATGTCAGATAATGATAGATAGTCTATCCCGGGTTGTGTTGTCGCCTCCCACTTCTAGGATAATTTTAGGTTTATGTTAAGAAGTAGGTATAATAGTGACAGGTTAGTAGCCTGTCGCTTAAAGCATACCTCAACCCTTCGTCCGCGGAAGAAATGATAGGGTCTAATTTTAAGCACCAGAAAGAAAATTACAAGAAAATTACCCTGTATTTGTTGATAATGTCAATGACATGTTCCGCAGTCACTTCAGCGGACGTCTGAAGCTTGTACTGGTTCATGGCTGGTATGGTGATAGCGCTCACGTAGGCTGAAATCCATTGGACAGCCGAGAGAGTTAGAGCCGGCTTTGGCACTAGCCTGGAAAAAAAATAGCAACTAAGTACGTATCGCAAACGGTTGAAGCGGTAACACTAAGGGTCTTCGAGCGTAACGGTAAAGCAGTAACCCGAAGGGTGTTCCAGGGGAAACGGTAGCCCGAAGGGTGTTTTAGGTAAAGCGGTTAACCCGAAGGATGTTCCTTAGATCGGTACTTAGAAGAAGTTATAATTATTATATTACAAAGAATAAGTTAATGATATAGAGGTGTTTTATCGGATTTTTGGTTCCGGCGAAAGTCACGCTCTGATCAGCTATTAACGAATTTAAGGGCCAGAGACCGCCAAAAATACGCCCAGTATCAATGACTTTAGATTAAGAGACGCTTAGAAAGGGACGCACTGACGGCGCTCTTTAGCATTCAAAGTTAAAGTTGAAGCTTACAATGTCACATCGTGACACGGCAAAGTAACAGCCTATCTTTTCTAAGTATTTTGAAACCAAATGGTAAAAACGGGACCCTATTACAAGACGACCGCTTTAACTCGCGTCTCGCGTATCGCGCGATGATGATTAACAAAGCCAAACCGTCCCGGGTACGGCCGTTAGAGAGTGATACCGCTGATCTAATCACCAGGACATCAGGATTTACTTCTCAGGTAAATCCTGTGGTCCATGTTTCTTCCTCAAAGAGGCGCTGAACCTGGCGACCGCGAGTACTGGCAGATGCTTCACGGCAGCCACCTTCGGCCGACCCGTGGAGCTGCTGGTACTCTAGCATGGCTAGTGCCATGCGTACACCTTATTCGTGTCGAAGCGAGCCCGAAAGGTCCTCGAGCGTGGCGGTGTAACAAAGCATGGGGCTACGCGCCACGGCAGCGGATAACACGCGCACCTGTCTACCGCCGTGGCGCGTATCTCCAGATGATAGGTCACGAATTGACCCGAAAAATGTCGAGCTAATCCCGATATAAAAACTTGAGTAGATCCGTTTTATTTCACAATGAGAGAAGCTTATGTTCAGCAGTGGACGTCCTATGGCCGAAATCATAATGATGATAATGAAATTAATGAACAAAGCCAAACCGTCCCCGACCCGGTGGTTACACCAGGAAATCAGGACATAAACTTACTTCTCAGGTGAATCCTGCGGTCCAGGTTTCTTCCTCAAAGAAGCGCTGAACCTGGCGACCGTGAGGACTGGCTGATGTTTCACGGCAGCCACCTTCGGCCGACCCGTAGAGCCGCTGGTACTCACCAGCCAGGCGTACACCTTATCCGTGTCGAAGCGAGCTATTCTGAAACCAATAGTTGTAGACTTCCAGTGCCACGTTTAGCAATTTTAGGGTAACCAGATGATCAAACGTGATATTGCAGTGACAGGTTGCTAGCATATCGCCCACAATACACTAACCCTTTCCTAGAGTCGACTCTTGCGACACCCACGGGAAGAAAGGGGGAGGTGCTATTCTAACCCGTGACACTGGATTTTCGAATTCATGTGTTCTGCCTAACCTTCTTGGGAATACAGGCGTGAGAATATATATGTATGTAGTTGTAGTCTTAATACAGCAACACGCAAATCGTCGCAAGCGAGGGTTAGTATCTGCCATCTTCTGACGTCTCTGGTTAGCTATGTTCCTTTCAGGATATCATTAGACTTTTAACGGACAACATTTTAATAATTCTCAGAAATTCAAAGGTAAAACTGGACTTATTGCAGTAACACTTATTGCTGTTTGTTTTAATGCTCTCAAAACAAACGGTTTCACTATTTGCGGTGACAACTTGGAGTAGTTATACCTAAAAATGTGTGAGGATTCTAATCGTCTAATTTTATCCTGTACACATACATACAATCACTCCCCTATTCCCAAACGGGGTAGGCAAAGCACACAAAACGTCACATAGACAAAACGATGAGTATTTCACGTTTTGTAGCCACTTATAGCATAATATTTTTTAGGTTTTGAGGTAGCGATTACAATAGTGACAGGTTGCTAGCCTGTCGCCTAAAATATACCTTAACCTATGTCCTCTTACGACATCCACGGAAGAAATGGAGAGGTGTTATTCTAAACCCGACACCATACGGAATGTTATCCTGTATGGACCATAATTACACAGTGACAGGTATCTGTTTGCAGTCTATCTCTCGCGTATCTTTATACTCGTGCCTTGCTGTGCTAAGTTGGTTGGTATCTTAAAGAACGTCTATTACCTAAGCTAAGGCATTTTTAAGAATTTCTTGACCCTTCCTCCCCCCTTGGAGAGATGTCCTAAGATGGTTGTTATTTTGGCAGATATTACTAGGTACACGTTATAGTTGGACCCCGACTTTCTAAGCTTGTTATTTATTTATTACTAGCTTTTGCCCGCGGCTCCGCTCGCGTTAAATTCGGGGTATCACAGAAGAGATAGCACACATACCAATTTTATAGGTTTTTTCATTGAAAACTTCCACTCCTCACTTTAGGGAAATGGGGGGGTTTTGAAGAGACAAAATGTAGCCTATGTCACTCTCCATGCCCTTAACTATCTCTACCTAAAAAATCAAGTCAATCCATCGCTCCGTTTAGCCGTGAAAGACGGACAAACAAACAAACAAACACACTTTCACATTTATATATTGGTACGGATTTTGTTGTTAATACTTATTAGTGGATACTGGAAACAACGCAATAATGCAACAATGTGCAGCGATGTGCTACTTCTGTTATCTATTTAAATTATGTCAATGATACCAGTATTAGCGGGTGGGGATGATACCATTTCATCCGTACATTGATAAAAAATATTTATACACATTATAAGATGTATCTAGTTAAAACATTGATTAAAGAGGTATAGTAGTGCATACATACATACATAACCGTCACGCCTTATTCCCTGCGGGGTAGGCAGAGACAACAGAGCGCCATTCGCTTCTATTCTGACATACTTCTTTCGCTTCACTAACATTCATCACTCTCTTCATACACGCTCGACGGTTTCGGGTACTCTTAATTTGGCCTCCCTTTAGCACATCGCCGATCTGGTCGATATACGTTCTTCGAGGGCGCCCTCGACCGACTAGCCCCAACACACTTCCCTTGTAAATTTGCTTACATACCCTTGCTTCATCCATTCTCTCCACATGCCCAAACCAACGCAGCATACCTTTCTCTACCCTTGTTACAACACTCTCTTTCAGACCACACTTCTCTCTAATCACGCTATTACGCACCCTATCAGTAAGTTTGATACCACTCATGCTTCGCAAAGAACGCATCTCAACCGCATTCAATCTACTTTCGTGTCTCTTCTGCCACACCCAACTCTCGCTACCATACATCAAAGTAGGCACTAGCACACCGTTGTGAATAGCCAGACGAGCATCCTTAGAAATGTCCTGACGAGTGACAGTTTGATAACCTGTAGCCTAAAGCATACCTTACCCTATCCACATTGCAAACGTTGTCAAAAATAGTAAAAAACATACACATTCTCACGCCTGTTTACCCAAGAGGGGTAGGCAGAGCACATGAATCCAAAAATCCAGTGCCACGTTTAGCAATGCCAGGGTAATCAGATGGTAAAACGTGATATTATAGTGACAGGTTGCTAGCCCATCGCCCACAATACACTAACCCTTTCCCAGAGTCGCCTCTTACGACACCCACGGGAAGAAAGGGGGAGGTGCTATTCTAACCCGGCACCACATGGGTCACATGGTTTTGTTACATGTTGTATTATTTTGGCAGATTATTGTAGGTTTCCGATTTTTTAAGCTGGAATTATTATTTATCTTTTAAATGGTTTTATTTAAGTCGCTACACAAATAGATTTACATTACGACGAATTTCGCCGACTTTGTTGCTTCATACAAGAATAAAGCTTCGTTAAGCGTGACGTGAGGTATGTGGAGCTGCGAATACAGACATATTTGTACTATAAAAATAATATAAATGACTGAATAAATTTTATTATTGATCAAGTTTCAAAACTCTGGGCAAAAACTGTTGACTGCTTTTGTGTGGAAAAATTCGACACGTTCTTTGTTTTCTTACATCCCTAGATCCCTACCTACTTAAAATGCTTAAATAATAAACATTGCATTACATTGAAACTTGTGGCAGGCATGTATTTCATTTTACATTGACAAAAACATTCTATAGACAAATAGATACAGTCATGTTCTAACAGCGAGTGACAAGTCGTTGTTCTACAACGACCTCTGGAGACAACCTTGGATAGAGCAAATAAACTTAAAAATCACCTAACAACATACTTTACCAACACGTGCAGTGAAACCAATTGATTCCTCACCCACCATAGAACGCTGTTACAATAAACGTTATAAAAATAGTAAGTACCTACCTATTAGTAAGCCAATATAAAAAAAAATCAAAAACTGTACTTTTTGATAAACTTATGTTAGTAGAAGTAGTAGTAATAGAATTGTCAATCTATACATGCGTTTGAATTGAACACGTTTAGCAGTCTAAAATAGATACGGCACATACGTATTTGTCTTTTATTTAGTCTCCAGGGAGTTAGTGACTCATCTCAATGCATCTCCTTAAAAATGTCGCTCGGCAATCATCGTATTCATACAACTGTGACAATACAATTGAAAATTACGATGGTTTCCGTTGAGAGCCGAACGACATTAAGAAATTAGATGCATTGTAGTTTAATAGATAAAACATGCTATGAATGAAAAAAAACATAGATATTTTCACAGACTGCAAGATTTTTATCTTTTCCATTTATTTTAACTCCAATACTTTTATGCGTATCATAAATTAAGTATTGCTGTTGTGTAATCATCATCATCTACTTACTTAAAATCTTCTATAGTTTCACTTGTATCACTGGTTTCCATTAAATCTGCCATGGTGTTTCCATCTCCATCAAATATTACAAGTCTGGTGTCCAAACCCAGTTCTTGAACTGCTCTCTGGTAGTCGCTTGCAGATTTTCGTTGGCAAAATGCAATTTTTGGAGCAACCATTTTAAACAAGTTCTTGATTTCATCTGTAAAAACGATAAGAGGATAAGTCTAGGTGTCCAAAAGGAGACATTGTCAGCAGTGCCGTAACTAGGGCGGTACCAGCGCTGACACACAGTGATCAGACCCTGGAGGGGCGTGGAAATGACCAGACCAGTATCTTCAAGGGCGCAGTTTTGAAAGCTCGCTCCGGGCGCATAAAAGGCTAGTTAAAACACTGGCTGCCAGCATCTTTGGCACACACAGATATGAATAAATGTCTCATGAAAGTTTTAAATATAGCATGATGCCTAAACAGCTGTCGGCGTTAACTCATTGACTGCCAATTCCAGTCCATTGACCAAGAAATGCACCAGCCATTTGGTCACCTGTTATTTGGTCCAATCATTTTTAGTAAATCCTTACTAATATTATAAATCGAAAAGTGAGTTTGTTTGTTTGTTTGTTCCGCTTTTACGCCGTAACTACTGAACCGATTGCTTTGAATTTTTGCACACGTAAAGATAGAAGTCCGGATTAAAAAATAGGGTACTTTTTATTCCGGAAAAAATTGATGTCCCCGAGGGAATGTTCGCTTTATACCGCAATGTAACCGAATTCCACGCGGGCGAAGCCGCAGGCGGAAAGCTAGTTACATTATAATAACGAAAATCTCACCAAATTTAAAGAACGGATCAACGCCAGCTATAGGGTATCCATTGAATAGAGCAGCATAGTATGGGATGCAGAGATCCATGTGGTTGTTCCCTCCCAAGACCAGCACATCTCCTGGCTGCAGACCCAGCCGCCTCAGACATCTCGCCAAGTTGATGGACCTTGTTAGAACTGATATTCTTGTCTCTTCTTCACCTGTGGCTGCGTCTACCTATTTAAAAGGGATGGGGTTATTTGAAATTCAATGTTATCTGGACTTTTATAAAATAGAAACCTTGTTAAGTTTTTTGTGACTGTGAGTAGCTTCATTGGCAAGATTGTGAGTCGATCCACGTAGATCTAAATGCAAGTTACTAATAAGGTAAAAGTATCAATTCTCGATTCCTCAACGCCCAGTAAATGTCACCCATCTGTCACCTTTCTAACTAATGTCAAAAGGTTGCAAGTGCCAAGTTTTGGGTCAGTGTCGAGCACAGGGACGTTTACCTTATGACGACTGCTGTTTAATATTCCCGGAGCTCAGTTTAAATTGTATCTTTAAAGTCTGAGTTCGAATTAGAGATCAAAAATGTAAACAAACTTGTTGCCATTTCTTTATTGTTATGAATCAATAAACTAAAAGTAGTTAAAAAATTAATAAAATTAGTACAATTATATCAATTAGTAACAAAAATGTTAACAACATCCGGAATGTCACTTTGATATTGACAGTTGTTTGTTTACATTTTTGATCTCTAATTCGATATCACACTATAAGTGTTCATTTTCCGGAACAGAAAAACTTGCGTACCTATGTCGTTTCTCAGGACTCGAAAATATCTTCGATTGAATTGTTAAAATGGGAATATGAAGTCATTATATTTATATGTATGTACGCGGGACTTAATCACGATTTTATTTACCTTCTCGACGTTTCGGCCGCGTTACAGCGACCGTGGTCACGAGTTGACCACGTTGACGAGTTGTTGAGTTAAAGTCATTATGCTATTTAGGACAATTTTTAGCCTTTTTGCGAAGTAATTATAGAAAAGTTGTAGGGAAGTTTGCAGGTAAGTATACTACAGCATTTACTTCAATTCACAAGTTTGAAGTACTCTGTTGCTACCCATATTCCTCAATTACGTACATAATGAGCGCATAGGTATCATAGTAGGCAGGCAGTTATCTTGTGATTATGATTATGACCACACCTTGTCAATGAGCAAAGCATACATGAAGTACGATAAAAATAAGTTCTGTGACCTTTTAAGATAGTTGATAATGAGGTTGTTGACCACTCACTAAGTCAGCAGTACTGTGTTTTAGCAATAAAGGGCAGCGCAGACGACAGACTTTTTGTGCAATTGAGTCTGCGGCGCACAAAAGTCTGCGTGAATTGTATGCAAAGTGCGCCGGACTTTTCACGCGTCGTGTGCGTTACTGCATATAATTCCATAGGTTCTATCTTCACAGACTAAAAAGTCCGTCGCGGATAGTCTGTCGTCTGCGCAGGGCCTAAATATTTGACACAGATAAAAGGAAAAATTATGGTTCTGTGTCGTATCGGGCTTAGAATAATCACTCTCTATTTCATCCGTGAACTTAGACACATTTGGAAATATTTATAGGCGTGATAGTAGGTACCATCGAACCAATCGATTCCTGACCCACCATAGAACCTATTTACAGTGAACGTCATAGTGACATTGCATTGCTTGGCAAAGGAAATGTTTATGACGTTTATTGTGACAACGTTCTGCGCTGGGTCGATAGTACGTAGGTACTATTCAAAGTAAATAAATTGAACGGGCACAATTTTTTCACAAAATTTTTGCTACAGCGTTACTGCTACTTTGAACCTCTAGTTCACCTCAACACCTTCGCGTTGAAAAACATAATTTAATTGTTTGAAAAAACAAAAAGCAACGTGTAAATTTTTTCCTTAATCTAACTTTACGGACTAATGGTTAAAAATAAGTATATCATTCTAATATTTTTAACCCAGTACCAGTACACATGCCCATTGTTTTCAGTTTGTAATCGATTGCTGATAATTAATTTAGTGCAAAGTTACTCTTACCTGCAATATAGTATCTGGATATTCGAGCATTAAGTCCTTAAAAAAATGCCCCGCGTGGTAGTCATCACATTTCTTAGCTTCCGCAGCGTTTGATTGAGCCATGATTAAGTTAATCTAAAGATCGCTGCAGTGCGTCGGATTCTCACGCGTCGATCCAGAACGAGACGAAACGTCAAACTAATTCGATTATACTCTCCCTGTGATCCATTCGGTTGCTGGGTGTTGAGTTACAGTGTTTACATGACAATCCTTACTAATATTATAAATCGGAAAGTAAGTTTGTTTGTTTGTTTGTTCCGCTTTCATGCCGTAACTACTGAATCGATTGCTTGAAATTTTGCAGACGTAAAGTTAGAAGTCCGGATTAAATAATAGGGTACATTTTTATCCCGGAAGCAATTTATATTACCGAGGGAAAACAAAAGTATAGTTAGCTTAATAGATCGATATCGATCGATCGATCGATAGATGATAGATCGATGGCGCTGTGTGTCGTTTGAAACGAGAACTTTTCTTACACTAGTTGTGCTTTATACCGCAATATAACTGAGTTCCAAGCGGGAGAAGCCGCGGGCGGAAAGCTAGTATTACATAGCAATTCGCCAGCACCATAATTATGTATAATTCGTAAACATACATACATACACTCGCCTGTGTTCGTAGATGGGGTAGGTACCACACGAAATGCTAAGAAAGCAAGAAACTTAAAAAAACGTATAGAAGTCAAATAAACAGGTTTACTTTTCATACCCACCTCTGTGATCGTAGGGATGTCGATTATAAATGAAAGGTAAATTGCAGTTTTTAGCGGTTTATTAAAAAAACTACTTAGGTACTTAGATCTCGTTACTAAGAGTTGAAACATAATTATCGGCAGTCTAAATTGAAATGAACAGGGTAGGTTAGGCGGTTCCATCTCAAAGTTAAATTAAATAATGGTTAATGATTGCAATAAATAATGCTAATGATCACTGGCTACTTGGTCACCCGGCATTAATTTTATTCCGGTAACTCGAATACTATTGCTTAATTTTCGAGTTACCAAAGTAATAAACTAAATTTTGCTGACCTTATACCCGCTCTTAACGCATTCACTGTCACCTCTAAGAGTTGAACCTTTCACAAGTGCTGCCAATGCTCATATGCGTTCAAATGCCTGCGAATCTTTGGCAGCAAAAACGCAAATACGCGTCGATGGCAGTGAATGCAAAAGGAAATCATCTTAACATCTTAAATCCGACTTCAGTGCCCTCTAGCCAGTGAATTAACAGGAGAACTGAGCTGCTGGAAAGTGTGTATCAGCTTTTTGACATTCCCTGTGCTGGTGGGGTAATCTTCGTCTCCTGACTTCCGCATGTTCACAATCATGTTCTTGACTTTGGCCCTCGCGATCTTCCCGGATATCGTCCTTGGGAAGTCGTTTACGAAGACCACGCCGCCGTGCAGATGTTTGTGGATGGAGAGTTTCTCTGAAAGAAACGTGAGGTGTTAAAGTCTTACTAAATCCCAAAAAACTTAAAATCTAAGCTAGAAGTGCCTATGAAACGTGGTTGAGACAAAATTTTGTCTATGTAGCGTTTTGTGTCCTCTGCCTACCTCATTTGGGAATACGTGATGTATGAATGTATGAATCCCTAACGGAATTTTAGTCATTAGGTAGGTACATTATGATAATTTTGATTTCGATCCTTCTCTCTGTGTGCTCTAGTTGATCTCAAACAGATGGACCGTCATGCGAAAGCTCCTTGCGATTCATAACCAGGTTTGAAAAATTCGCAAACAAAAATATCGGATGGCATTACTGGCATTTCAACTTATAGCGCCCTAGCGCCACCTATCGTCGAATTGCCGAACAATCCTACATTGCACCAACGAAATTTCGAAGATCGGTTGCATAAATACGACTTCCAACTTTCTCTCTGTGGACTTCGATCCCCAGGCGTAACATGCCAGGAGAGAGATCTCTCTATTAGAGTCTTTCCCACAGACTCTTTAAGTTCTAGAACATTGTACCAACCAGCCACAAAACTCTTGATTTCTTCTTCAGATACATTGGCTCCAGGAGCCCGCATGACGACGGCAACAGCTTGCTTGCCATCCTCAGGGTGCGGGATGCCCAGGACACAAACATCCAGAACTCCAGGGTAGCTCCGGATCAGCTGCTCTACCTCCATAGGCATGACCTGGAAACGATACATTAAAAATTACAGGTGAAGAGTTTTACATTTTCCATAAAGGATTCATCTGTTGGAAACTAAAAACTGTAAAAACCTCACGACAGATCGTACAAAATACATATTAATCAGTGGTCTTATACTCTAATGTGTTAAAATAAACTAAACTTGTTTAGTTGGACGTTGAAGAGTCAAAATTTGCTGTAATATTGGATGAAAATAATCAGCGAAAAGTCAGTTGCTTACATTAGGGAAAAACAAATCATAAGCTTTACACATTTTATATAGTGAACTAGCTGACTCAGCACGACAGGGCGCGAGGAAAGATGCACGTGAAAGAGACTATTCGTGTCACAGGTTATGTCAAAAAGTGAAGAAGTTTCTGTTCTTACGTAGTATCTGCGGTATTTGAAGGCGCTGGACATCCTCTCTACGAAGAAGTGGTATCCATTTTCGTCCCTATACAGGAGATCTCCGGTTTTGTACCAGCCATCAGGAGAGAATGCCTTAGCAGTTGCCTCGGGATTGTTGAAGTACTCCTGTAATATTATCAAAACTACTGTGAGATTCACTCATAATGAAAAATACGAATAACTCACTCAAGTTTATTTCGACATAAACGTGCACTGCGCAGTCGAAAGACTATGGACTAACAAGAAACATGTCGAGCTAAACTTGATTTAAGACGTGAGTGCTTTTTGTCCAACAAAATAGAATAAAAAGAGATATAAGTAATTAAAGTGTTAATTACGAGATTTCTGAAGTGCATCAATCACAATCTTAATCATTACCAAATACTGTATTATACTTCATTTATCTTCGATTATATTCTTATGTAGGTATTTCTACTGCTACGCGGTACGTACGAGTAGGACGCATTTTTTTATCGCCGACCTAATAAAAATCATTCGCTCTGACCAAGCGTAAAAGAAGACGACAATTGCTTTTTACGTTAAGGATAGGAAAACTAGTATGCTAAGCCCCCTGGTGTCATGATATTATTAAACAGACACAATATTACTGACGCAAAAAAGGTGCAACAACTTACCACAAATCTTGGTCCCTTAGACCACAGTTCTCCTATCTTGTTCGGTTCTGTGATCACCACACCAGTCTTCGGGTCAACCAACTGCCAATAAATATCAAAATAAATATTTGATACCTGATATCCATTAATAGGTAGATAAAGTTACACAGTACATAATTAGGCATTAAGATACACATGATTATTTTTTCCATGTGGGCTTAGAATAACCTCACTTCTTCCATGGATGTCGTAAGAGGTAACTAAGGAATCAGGTTTGGTAAACAACCAATCACTATTATACCTCTTTATAAAATTATACTAAAAAGTGGCTGTGAAATGTGAAATAGTCGTAATTTTGACTACATAATGTTTCGTGTGCTCTGCCTACCCGTTTTTGGAATACAGGGATGATTATATCTTTGTGTGTATGATTCTTTATGAACACCCCTCGGGTTCATTTTAAATACAGGTGTGCTATGCTTCTAGTACAATTGGCCAGATGCAAGAGATAGCCAATTTTTAAATAGATATCATATTTATAAATAGCAATGATAAAGATCCACGTAATTATAAACATCCGGAAGACGTCACAAATCAGATGTTGTTTTATGCAACATATTAATATCTAAATAGTCACACCACGTTCGAAGATAATCGGCACAGATTGCATGTCTGATATATATCGCAGTCATAATCCAAATGACACGAAAATATGTTAATCGAGTGCGATATCCTGGTATTACGCCATTGGGTAAACTTGTTAATTATGCCCCCTACGAATTCATTGTTAAAAAGATCGCGAATCAATCTTGACCATTAATTTAAAACAATAGATTTTGGTCCCTGATGGGATAAATTGCCAAAATCTGTAGGTACAATTTTCGATGAATGTGATTTAAAATAGAAATATCGCGAAAAACCCGGTGTTGTCATGTCGTAATTACTGTAAAACATTGAACAATATTGAGCAATTTCAAACGGCCGTCGGAAAGATAAATATGAAGAGGTTCAGTTCAGCTTGAAATGTACTACAGGGTACATGGCTTACTAATAAGTTTAAGCCACTATGAAAAATGGATGGATAATATGATATGAAGGGTTTAATTTGTCCATTCGGTTGAGCATAGCGATGGCGACACGCGTGAATAGGCTCGAGATATTATTATTATTAGAACTATGAGTAACTCTACTCGATAGCGAAGGCATAAACTTGGAGGATGGTTCTTCCACCAAGTAACGGGTACACTGGGTACAGTCGCCCTTTTCCTCACGCAATTTAAATCTCTAGTCAAACAGGACAGGTATATTCCATCTCGCGCGCGACATTGTCTAAGCTGGTGTCAAATTACCTGTGTTTTCACCAGCTCCAGGTCAGTGCCAACGTTGCCGACAGGTCCGTTCGGGGCCGGCAGGAAAATCGGCCCAACGCATTCCGTTTGTGCGAACAGGTTCCACACTGCTGCATCTTTGCGCATGCGGGACTGTAATAAAGTAAGTAACTTGGTTAGTGTTACTCCACGACATTGTACCAAGGGTGAAAAGGCGGTGTAGCAATATGCCGTCGCCCCCGATTTCCTATAGCGCCTGACGGTAGGGAATTATAAGCTGAGGCAGTAGTACTTAATTGCCCCGTGGCCGCCACAGCGTGGCCTGGCGGGTCATCGATGGTTTTTTAGAGGATATGCCTCTCCCCTTCCTTCTACTCGGGAAAAGCGGGGAAGGAGAAAGTCCCACATAACTTCCACATTGCCTTCAAAGTGCGGTGTATGCGTAATGACATTGTCCCATTGGAAAAAAATACATCAAACGGCCTGCACTAGATTGCATCGGAAATAATTTGACGGTCTTCAAATAATACCTACTGAATCATATCAATAATACCAAGCTGCACGCGATAGGGGACATACATACATTATTTACTAAGTATTCCTACATTCTAAAAAAGCAGTAGGCAAAAATTTAAACGGAATGGATACCACAAGATTTACGACTGAAACAAAAGCGAATCTTTAAAAGCACTTAACAATTAAATTACTCACTTTGATAAGATTAAGGATTGTTTCGTTGATGGAAGAGCCGGTAATGACGATCGTGTTGAAGCTAGTCAGGTCGCAGTGTTTCGGATTTTTGATGAGTCCTGCGAAGAGGTTTGGACTTCCAGTGCTTACGACGGGCTGAAAAATAATAATTATATTTTAAAACAGTCTGGTACTCAAGAATTTAAAAAAAATGCACTATTACTTTTAATTTTTTCACTAGACTTCTCGACTCGTTTTTCGCAATTATATCAAAAATATTGACCGCTTAACACAGCAACACGATATTCAACTGGTGCACGAAAATACATACCTACTAAGTCACTTTCTGGATGTCTTTAGCTGTCTAGTTATTTCACGCCTTGACTCTTGCGCTTAATTTGTGCTTTTATGCAGTGATTTTTTTTTACATACATACATACATATTCTCACGCCTGTATTCCCATGAGGGGTAGCCAGAGCACATGAATTCAAAAATCAAGTGCCACGTTTAGCAAATTCAGGGTAACCAAATGGTTAAACGTGATATTGCGGTGACAGGTTGCTAGCCCATCGCCCACAATACACTAACCCTTTCCCAGAGTCGACTCTTACGACACCCACGGGAAGAAAGGGGGAGGTGCTATTCTAACCCGGCACCACACGGGTTTTTTTTACACATTTGGAACAATTAACTTTTTATTATTGTTGTAAGTATATCGGTTGTGTTCCGAAAAGAGTACAAATCAAAAGTACCCGAAACCGTAGAGTGTGTTATGACGATCGAGACGTATGTGAATGAAGCGACAGAAGTGAGTCTGAATAGAAGCGAATGGCGCTCTATTATCTCTGCCTACCCCTCAGGAAATAAGACTTGATGATTATGTTTATGTTATATTTTGTTGTATCAGTGTATTACGACAACTCGAGTGAGGACGCCCTTGAATAAGATAAATAGTTTAATACTATACATACATACATACAATCACGCCTGTTCCCAAATGGGGTAGGCAGAGCACACGAAACGTGACATAGACAAAACTATGATGATGACTATATCACGCCTCGCAGCCACTTCAAGCATAGTTTTAGGTTTGCAAAGATGGAACAGGTAGAATAGTGACAAGTTTCTAGCCAGTCGCATAAAGTATACCTAAACCTATTTCCTTAGTCACCTCTTACGACATCCACGGAAGAAATGGAGAGGTGTTATTCTATCCCGACACCACGCGGCAATAAGATAATCACGGAATAAGATATTTCAATGTAAGAAATAAAAGTTGTCACTCCGAGAGCTCCCTTTTGTTCATCACATCACCAATTATAAAACAACTCATAGTTGTTTCCATAAAGGAAAACATTGGGGACATTATTTTTTTATTATATTTTCCTGTTGCCTTCTTCTTAGTTTTAGTGAGAATTTGAACATTATACTAATAAATCAAAGGTACAAATCAGTAATCAAACGATTGTCACAATTATAATACGCGTGATAGTCATCTACGATATAGCTGTATGGGTATGACTATGATTAGATTAGGTGCGTATGTTACCTAGTTTTGATTAAATTGTGATAATTGGAAGTGAAACGTTACTAGTAGGTACAAATGTACGGCTAATAATTTTTGTTTCACAACGGAAAAATTAGTAGGTAGTAATTTTAGCTACAACTCAACGCCTTAACGGAGCAGAAACTTTTTGGTTTAAAGCAAGCATGGCCGCTGCAGTAAGGCTTGGAGGGGTATACCTTCCAATTGGGAAGAGCGGGGACGGTGAGAGTTCCACGCAATCAATTAAGTACCTATTAGAAGCACCACAGAATAGATAATAGTACAAGTAAGCACTTACCCGGTATTTGTTGATAATGTCAATGGCGTGTTCTATGGTGACGGGAGACGAGGTCTGCACCTTGATGTGGTTCGCTGTGATCATGCTCACAGACGCCAGATACGAAGATATCCATTGACAACTGGACAAATTCAGCGCCGGCTCTATTTTTCTGTGAATCAACATTAACTTCTATTTATTTATTTATAGAATGCGTTTATACCGGGTATTCCGAAAGGATGAGACACGATGGGAGATTGTCTTAAATATTTAAAAGAGGACATTTTGCTTGAAGAAGACTTAGTAATACCGCAATTAAGGATTTTGCCCACAAAATCTTGTTTTATCTACTTTGTGCATAGAACCAACTTAAACGTGAAATTGTTTTGGATATAATTTGGACTAAATAACCACATTTATAGTGAAATAATACGGATAGAATCAAGACTTTCTATCGAGATTGGCTCGACATGGATCAGAATCAGACAAATTCGTGATTCACCACGGCTAGACGCGCGCTTCCAACTACGTTTTGTTTCACACAGTCACAATAGGGATGATGACATGGTTAAATATATATCATTCTAATTAGTCCGTAAGTTAGATTATCGAAAAAAATTAGACACATATTTTTTAGTTTATCAAATAATTAAACATCGACAAAGGTACAGATCGTCAAACTTCCTGAGTAGGGGCTCGTGACTCGTGACGTCACGTTTGAGTAAAAATCGTACTGATCTTTACTCAAACGTGACGTCACGCGAAACTTTTAGGCTCTGTATTATCGTCATTTTTCGTCTGTCAAATAAAAGAAAAAATAGGGATCCCCTTGGAATGCATAATTTTATTTAGACTATTATTGTTTCGCATAATTGATTTGGCATAATTAATTTTGGCATAACAGTACTTTCGCATAATAATACTTTGGCCTAATACTTTTTTGGCATACTACGCTAATAGCATAATTTCATTTGGACTAATTTGTATTGGCCGAATACACATTACGCATACTATTATTTGGGCTAATAATTGTTTGATATAAATGTCATTATGCATAATTAAAAAAAATTAGTTTCGTTGTTACCATGTATTTACTATTATTAGGTTAGGTTAGGTTAGTATGAAATCCAGGCGCGAAGCGCCAAAACATCGCGGAATAGTTCGCGGACCACCATCGACATCGATTTAGTTCCTAAATAATACATAAGTATGCATAGCATTGGTATGAATAGCAATAATTACTACGAGCCATTGGTACAAAACTTTACTATTTTTTGGCATAATACTGTTATGCATATTGATATGATGCCATTTGATTATTATGCCTATTTATGCTTATGCTTATAGACATTAGTCTTGATGACAATTATGCTTCCTGTATTTATGTTTTTTTATGTTATGCGTTAAAAAATATGCGTAATGATGATTATGCAAAAAACAATTTCGGCGAAAAGTGTTATGCGAAACAATATTAGTCTAAAAAACTTTATGCCTTCCAATAGAGAACCGAAAAAATATGGGTACAATATTTTTTCGTAGTCTATCTGACATGACGGTCTAAATTATTTTTTCTTGTCATCTAGCCTATTCACAAAATTGACACTAGAACTTTGAATGCTGTAGTTGTGGACTTACTTCTGTTTCAGCAATGTGTATAGACGAAGGATCTTGATGATGTGTTGGTGCTTAAATGCAGCTACCTTTGGAAGACCAGTGGTACCACTTGTGCTGATTAGCCAGGCGTATACCTTGTCTGTGTCGAATGTGGCAACTCTGTTAAATAATACAGGTTAATTTTTTACTTTCTCGTCTCGTATCATTTCTTCTGTAGTTGTAACTATATGTTTCAGGCGACGGACTAGCAACCCGTTATATACCACTTTTATGTAACTTTCCTAAGATTATTATGCTAAAAGTAGCTACAAAACGTGAAATTGGTTCGAATGCGAGATGTTTCGCGAACTTCACCAAACTTCAAAAATAGGTTTGTATTGTTTATTATAGTCGAGCTAATTTAATGGATTCAGAGTCATATTTTTCCAGTTATTAAAAGAATAGGTAATCGTTTCGTATCTACAATTTTACAATAATTGTTCCACGATTTCGTAATATATTACGAGCATGAATCACTACGTCGTCAAGTTTACTTTCTTTGTTAGTAGAATAAGTATAATGAACTATTTGAAAACAAGTGAAAGGAGTAAATCTTTTAAAATGTCCTGTTAAATTTGCATTTAAAAAGTGCAATCAGGTACCTAGTTAATTTTGTGATAAAATCGTAAAGCTAATCAAACGTCTATGATAGAAGACGGTAGGTTACATCTACAGACACTCGAAAAACAAACATTCTATGTTGAGAACACTGAGCAGAGTATTTAATTACTTAACTGGTTTTTATAATTGGCACTGTAATCATACCGAATTACTTACTTGAAATTTTCCTCCGGCGTCCGATCATCATAGTTCTTCATGAACTTAGAGAAGGAATTCTCGCCACCACCAAACGTGACAATCTTGACATTCAATCCCAAATCTTTGGCAGCTCTCTCATATTCGCTTACACTTTCCAGCTCGCAAAAAGCCATCTTGGGCTTGGTGGTTTCGAATAACAATTTGATTTCCTCTGTAAACAAATAATAATATCAATATCCTGGGCCATTTGGTTATGATTGGCCAAAAAAAAACAAAGAAATCTCTACTTTCTCCTGCCGGGCGAAAAGAGGCGTGATGGTACAGTCGCGAACCGGGATTGTTGAGCCACTTGCCACTGTTCGCAATTTAGACGTGTAATCAATGACCGATGTGACCGACTAGATGTTAGCTATTGGATTAGTATTACACGATCAAGTTACAAATATTGGTAAGTGGCTCAACAATCCCGGTTCCCGGCTGTACATAATGTACCTAAGTGACCTCAAATGTACCTACCATATTTGTACAGGGGATCTACTCCGGCCACAGGTAGTCCATTCATGTAGCCAGCGTAAAACGGAATGTGGACGTCCAGATGGTTCTTCCCGGACACAACGAGGATGTCTCCCGGCTGGAGCCCAGCATTTCTCAGGCATCGAGCCAAGCGAATGGACCGAGATTTAACAGACGACTTCGTTTCTGATTCACCAGTTCCAGCGTCGATCTAAAAAAAATACGATGTAAGTATTCGTGGATACACTTTTGATTTTTACAAACATACATCACGCCCCTAAGCAGAGTACATGAAATGCTACAAAAGACTAGACAAAAATATTCCAGCATACTTTTTGTTTTTGAGTTAAAAGGTACAATAGTGACAGGTTGCTAGCCTATCAGCCAAAGCACACACTTGAACCTATATCCTTAATCGCTTCTTACGATATCCGCGGTAGAAATGAAGAATTTTTTTCTAAACCTCATACCACACGGCATTAGAAATTGATAGACGTATTTAGCTGATGCTACAAGGAATGTAAATAGAACCGTCGTGCGTCATATTTAAAAGGTGTCATGTGATTGTGGATATTAATTGATGAAAATTATGTTCATTAATGATGCTGAACAACAAGTTGCGTGGTTTTGTAGATAATCGTGACTTGTCACGAAAAATTCGATTTAATCAGTAAAAGATAGCAGTCTCTTACGCAAACAATAACAAACTCGGAGGTTCATTTAACGTCACCATACTTTTTAGTTTCTCTTCTATCAAAACTGATTTAAAAGTTGCATTAGAAATACTTTTATTGGTCATACTCTAACATAAATGAGAAATAGCATTTTTTGAAGGAATGTAGCAAATAAATTTAAAATAAAACTAATATACTACACTAAAACCACTTTAAAACTAAACTAAAACTAAAGCTGTTCTGTTGCTTCCCTCAAGCGCTTCCCCGATGCTGTGTGGAACTCACAAGCGCTCATTCCCCATGGTCCGAGCGTCTCGCCACCAAATACGACGAATTAATAAATTAATTTTGTAACTGTTGTAAATGGAACTTCGTTTTCACGATGTCGGTTGGAATAAAGAAAACCCTATCACATAATGCACATCACGTAAGTACCATGTTTGTTTTCAGAAAGACACATCGAGTGTTGGATCTTGATATTCTGATCTGATTTGATATCATCACATTGTTGTATGGTGATATTTAATTATTGCTAAATGATAAACTCCACTCCACGTATAATTGTTTTGAAAAACACTTAGATAATGCTCTTTGCTTACAAATTAGTTTTCATCGGAGAGTAAAATTTTAGAGAACTTAATTTATGCTTAGTTGGTTTGGTCATATGGAGAGAATGGATGAATGAAGATTTACTAAACAAAACAGGGAATGTGGATGGGTAAGTTGGGAGGGGAAGACCTAGACGGACGGGGGACGTTTTAGAAACAGAAAGGTCAAGAGTACCAGAAACCGACGAGCATGTATGAAGCGATTACTTAATGTGAATGAACCAAAAGAGGTATGTTAGGATCGTGGCAAGTGGAATAAAGTGGTATAGCTGCCTACCCCTGTAGGAAAGAGGCGTTATGGTAAGTAAGTAATTTGTAGAAAGCGTGCTTTTTGCAATTATTGTATTATATGTACTATTGGGTACGCTAGAATATTTTTTAACTCGTTTCAGCGAACTGAAGTCACAGATTATGTAAGTTACTTCGTTAAAGAAAATACTTCATTCATAATATTATGTTTGTTAATAAATCTACGCAAAACCATTGTGGGTATTCCATCAACAAAATGAAACCGTCACGTTGTTAAACGTGTGTGTTTTTTTGTTGGAATGTAAAATATAAGCCACACAATAGATATTCTACTATACCTATATCGCAGATCTCCAAAGAAATTTATCGCAGGAATGAAGTCATTAATTAAAGTAGGTAGGTAATTTTACTTTTATCTTAATTATATCAACTCAATGAATGTGGACGCACACGGGGGCTTTTATCTTACTAAAATAATTGTGTAGTTTTAGGATAAGTGGAAGGAAACATGCAGTTTTTTTAATATTACGGGATAAAAACGATCTGCGGTCTGCTAGTCTATCAATATTATTAGCTGCAAAGGTTTGTGTCTGAGACCGAGATAAACTCAAAAACTAGTGGAGCGCTTTATAAATGCATACCTAAATTATAAAGGGACTGGATCAGTTAGATTGTTAAAAAAAAAGATTTTTTATATTTCACAAACAAAAGATGACTCTAAACTACACACTGCTTAGAAGTTTCTAGAGACGTCATTGCAGGGTACCATTTTTACCGAGTCGTGACGTTAGTTTTTTTTTTTGATAAAACCAAAAAGGTATCCATATGTTTCATAATCTAACTGATCAGATGGGCTAATTCAGCGGTTCCTAACCTGGGGGTAATTACCCCCGCAGGGGTAAAACTGAAATTCTAGGGGGGCTTGAAACTCGGGATGGCACGAAAAAGTATTAAAATAGCAAAATAGCAATAAACAAAATAATAGTACGGTAAACTGTAGTACGGCGCTCTCATAGCTCACTAGTTACGTGAACGTGCAATTTCTTACACAATAAACAAATTATTTTCGTTCGAATTAGTGTAGTTTTATTTATTTTGAATTAGCTAGGGGTAAACTCGATTCTCATACTTGCTCACACGGGTAGTTGCATTAAAAAGGTTAGGAAACACTGGGCTAATTGGAATGCACAAGGTGGCAACTATCACACCTATATTCCCATGGGACAGGCCGACCACATGAATGGCTACTTAGACAAAACCATGTCCATTCACGTTGCGTAGCCACTTCTATCACTTTTTGCTAAGGACCAAGGTACAAAGGACGAGGAAATTTTCCAATTTTTTTTGACATGAAAATTCCGGCTTTTCTTTGGAGTTTTCAGACACGTATACCCGACAACTGGTTAAAATATTTACAATAGATTTTATGCTATTTTATATATTACTAGCTTTTTCCCGCGGCTCCGCTCGCGTTAAATTCGGGGTATCACAGAAAAGATAGCACACATACCAATTTATAGCTTTCTACATTGAAAACTTCCACCCCTCATTTTTGGAAAATGGGGGGGTTTTGAAGAGACTAAAAGTAGCCTATGTCACTCTCCATGCCCTAAACTATCTCTACCTAAAAAATCACGTCAATCCATCGCTCCCTTTAGCCAGGAAAGACGGACAAACAAACAAACAAACAAACAAACAAACCAACAAACAAACACACTTTCACATTTATAATATTGGTACGGATTTAAGTCAGTCTTCGTCCCTATTCCACCTTTCTATTTACAAATAAACCCACCTGCCACACGCAGTCTTCAGGAAACTGGTTCATATAATCCATGAAGAAGTTCCCCAAATGATAGGAGTCATCGTTCGCTTCCCCATTTGTCTTAACCTCCTGTTTGATCTGCATTTTTCCACTGTCCAACTCTATTTATTTATGTATATTAGAAGTATATTTAAAAGAAAGTTTTGAAAATGCAGTATCGGCCGTGTTTACGCGAAGGGCGGGCTACGAATTGACGAAAATCACGAACTCGCTGCCTTTTATTGGTACTTCAAATCAATGTGACATGACGTATAGTCTAAGTCATAAGGCATAGCGGCTGCTTATCATAGGCATTAATAGATTACCGCTAATTAGAGGATTAAATCGATAATAAGTTTTAAGGAATCGTTCGGATCAAAACAATTGGAATCTTTAATGAGCCAAACAAAAGATAGGTTTCATAATTCTAGGATAGTAGTTGTTAAGCAGTGTTAACCTTTTTTATCGCGCTATGACTAAAGTTTTAGGTAATAGTAGACATAAAACAAAAGATATTTATGTTGATAATTTTATATCAGGATTATAAATAGGTGCGTATTTTGTGACAAAAATAGAGGTAAAGACATCAAAAGAAGTGATATAAGAACATTCAATCACTCCTGTGAACCCAAATGGCGTAAGCAAAGCACACGAAAACCATGACTATCTACTTTTAGAATAATCTTAGGTTTAAAAACAGATGAAACAGATGTAATAATGATAGGCTGCTAGCCTGTCACCTGAAACATACCAAATACTAGGTATACCTTAATTCTTAAGGTAGTTAAAACAATGTAAACAATCTTGACATGTCTTTTTGTTGAAATACACAGTCTAAAAATGAAAATCGTTACACTATACAATTCAATTATGAAAGTAAATTATTTTATTAGGTGTGAAGAAAAGAATGTATGGAGACGTGTCGACCGCGGTAGATATGCAAAGGTTTCGCTTGGAGCCGCTGCGCTGTCTCAGTTTCCATACAATTTCGCGGTAATTCGCAATCGAAATCGTTATCCATTCCTGACCGTTTTGATTACAGCTAGGTACTTAACAATTATAATTGACTTTTATACAAATCTGAATGTTTCCTTATTTACCCTTGATTTGAGTCGATTGTTTTGTATATATTTTACCCATCAATTTCTTCTAGATTATCATACATTTCAGACTTACTTCGTGGCTATAACTTTTTAAGTGTGGTTATTAATCGGCAGCGTGAAATAGTCATAATCATGGTTATGTGTATTTCACATTTCGTGCGCTCTGCCTACCCCATTTGGGATTATAGGCGTGATTATATGTATGTATGTATGTATTAATCGGCATTTTGCTGTCGACGCGGCCAATTTAAGTATATTTAGTGTCAGTTTTAGTATTCGTATAAGCATGAACTAATAAACTTACAATATCTACAGTAGCATCCGTTTAGTATAACAAAATTACCCAACGTAGTCTGTTTTTCTTATAAAATTCTTCGGATGCAATGACTTTGACTTTGACTACAGTGACATGCCGCTCGCTTATTTAAGTAGGGTAATGGAACCAAAAGTTGAACGATTAAGCGACTACCACTCTTTGAACTTTTTTTCGCAGTGTTGTAAGTCATGTATGACAGTGATTTTTTTTTTGTAACACTAAACACATAATCGACTTTGCATTTCACTTCTTCAAACCCATGTATTACATACAAACGAATAAATAAAAAATATTTTTGCGCAAATTAGGCAAATTGCCCTAAAGTTGAACGATGTGCCCTATTTATGAACTAATTGACCCCAAAAGATGAACTAGTATATTGATAGTAAAGTAATAGGAAATATAATTGTACATGAAGCGTTTCGTGTGCTCAGCCATCTCCATTTAAGAATACAGGTGCTATTAGTGTTCTTATTTTTCAAAAATAATTATTGGAATATTACCTTGATAAAAATGTTCATATGGATACCCTGCCCCAAACGTGAACGACAAAATTTTAGTAGTTCAAGTTATGGCAAAAAAAATCTATAAGATAAACCAATTTAATTAGTTCAATGTTCATCTACTGAAATAGAAACCAAAAGTTGAACTAGTAAAATTACTAGTTCAACTTTTGGTTGTGAAATAACAGTTGAACAGTCGCGATTCCCATACAGCAAAAATATCGAATTTCTTTGCCATAACATCAAAATACTTTGTTCAACTTTTGGTTAAAAAATCTACGACAATTATACAATTAATTTGAGCCATAATCGGTGAGTCTATCTTTTTCGTGTGATTTTATAAACGCATTTGTAAAAATACCACTTTGCCCGATAGTTGAACGCCGTTCAACTATTAGCTCATACCTCTGATTTTGGAACCATTACTTGAACAGCAAATTACTCGTTAAATAATACAAAAAAAACATTTTTTTTATTTATAATAACTTTAAAGATATAGTCGAGAATACATACCAAGCATAAAAATGTTAATCAATGCATTATTCAATTTGATATGCAATTAAAAGCTGTGAGGCTCTTTTCTTAATAAGGATTCCATACAACTGGCACTTTTGACGGGAATCCGAGACGCGAAGATCGCTCACGTTCACGTCCGTGATGTAACTTTTCATGAATTATGTTTTTCACCTCGGCAAAGTGTTGCCGCATTATGAAAAAATATTTTTTGGCGTATAAAATGTGCCACTATTTAATTAAGGCCAAACATTCAACTTTTGGGGGGTGTTCATCTTTTGGTTCCACTACCCTAGGTCCTGTTATAATAAAATAACCGACACGATTTTTTACGCCTTCGATCATTTTTGTTGATTCCCGACGACGATTAGCACGTGGCCAGTTATCATTTCGAAGAAGACTGCAGAATAAATGTCATGTTCATGTAATTACTACGTGCAATTTTTATCTTTAGTTAGTTAATAACTAATAAGGCATGTTTTTCTATTGAAATTAGTACTTGCGCATTTAAAATTTTCGTTTTTTACAGGCTTTTTATTTAACTTCACTTGTGTATGTTTACAAATCTTGCAAGGAAGATTTGAACCACTTCCAATAAACCGATTGAGCTGAAATTTGGTATACCTACGTAACTTGGATGAAAATACAATATTCCGTTAGTGGACTTCTGGTGGCCCAGCCGGGACTGTCTCTGATGAAGGGACCTCTTCAACGGTTGGTCTGATTGACTTGAAACCTGGTGCACAGTATAATCTAAGCTGGATGACAATGAAGTACATTTGGGAAAAAGTACAGTCTGCAAAAAGTAATGATATTTCTGTTGCTTACTTATTTTTACATAACGCTTTGTATAACGTCCTCTTATTTAGCTATTCCCTTTGATGTCATTATAAACGGATTCCATTGTGCATACATTAAAAGAGTGCAATCACAGAGTGCACAATAATAAGTAATAACAAAAGAAAGTCTACAAACTTTTGTAAAACACGGTACAAATTAAAACAAAAGGAAGCCTACAAACAGATAATCTTGTCGCTTATGCTTTGGATCGTACTTATAGGAAATCTATGATTACATAGATCAGATCAATTATTGATAAAGGAATGAAATCGCTGATTAAATTAAACAAGTGCCTAAAGGGATGTTTACACTTTACTATCAGGGCTATATTGCAGGTTTGCTGATTAGCGTGAGTAGAAAATTATGAACTGACAGTCATTCAAATCATAAAACAGTAAGTGTACACAAGCCCTAACGGTGCCACAAGATTCACTGTACGTAGTGTAATTATTTAATACGTGCTACGTACTTATGCTTTATCAAACTGAATATTAGGGTAATTGATTGCCTACAATTAGTCCGTCTATGACTAATTTGGCTGTGCAGGATGTAATTGTTTGACGCGTTTAAGATTACAGGCATTCATGTAGCGGATTGTAGAGACAGGTTTGTCGCATGGTAGATTAAATAATTGGACACGTTGCTAAGCGCACAAGTACCATCGCGAACCGGGATTGTTGAGCCACTTACCTATGTTTGTAACTTGGTCGTGTAATAGGTACTAATCCAATAGCTAAGATCTAGTCGGTCATATCGGTCATTGATTACACGTCTAAATTGCGAACAGTGCTGCCGTCATGGTGTAAAAAGCGACTTTTTGACAAAAGTAACTTTCGAGACAATCGCAAAAAACCAACTCTTTGACATAGCTTTTGAACGGATGCATTTTTTTTAGTTAATTCTTTTTGTATGTGATAATAATAAGTGTTTACATTGTTAAAACATTTTTTGGGTAATTTTAACGCCAGTACTTTTTTTTTTAAACGCGAAAAAAAGCTTTTAGCTTTGTTGTCAGACTATAAATATTAATATAATTTTAGCAAAAAAGCCGTAAATGTTTTTACTTAGTTTTTTCGTAACCCTTAACTTGGCAGTGTATCTAACGAGATACATTGTCAAAATGTTTTTTTTTTATTCTTGCCAAGTTTAGGGTTAACAACAGTAGACGTAAGCTTAGCTACAATTTTACAATAACAATGCTAACCTCAAAATACATAAACACATTTTATCGCTTTTAAGCTTAGTGTTCGTGGTTTAGTTTTTACTAATCATGATAAACAATACGAACGTATTAGGAAGATACGACCTTTAAGGCAAGTAATCAAGCAATAAAATGTGTAAAATTGTTTTCAACTAAGTTTTTGTTCTAATTTCTAGCGTAAAAAAACGTAAAATTGGTTTTAATTAGCTGAGAACCTCTAAAATATGCTAGAAGTGGCTGCGGAACCTGAAATAGTCATGGTTTTGATTATGTAATGTTTCATATGTTATGCTCTGCCTACCCCATTTGGGAATACAGACGTGATGAATGTATGTATGTAGTTTGAAATATATGTCACGAAGATAGGCTATTAGTTATTAACACATTCACTGTCAACTCCCACAGGCAAACCATAGGTGCCGCGAACACACATGTGTGTCGGCGGCACTACGACATGAAAGTCAGGAAAACACAGATATGTGTCGGTGTGACGGGTGTGAATGCGCTAAACGAGTCGGTGCACCAATTATCTTTATTAACTATGCATTGTTTTTATTGCGAGACGATTTGAGTAGAAAATAGTTCTACTTTTGTTTTATCAGAAGTCGAGTGATTATGATAGCAATCTGTTATTAAAAGTATGAATCAATATAGTTCTTAAAATTTCCAAATCTTTATCGTAAGATACTGCGCCGATTTTAAATACAATGACTCAATGTTGTATAACCACAAAATTAAAAACCCAAACATTACACTGACATCATCAAATTTAGGAAAGTTTGTACTAGGTACTTTGTAGGTACTTATGAGGTAATATCGGAAAATAGAGCGTTAGGTGCATACAAAATTATTATATTTAGATAATTATATTAAAAAAAGGTGTTATAGTTATAAATAACTTCTACGGCAACGACCTAATCGAAGAAAATCCATGAAAAAAGAGAGATTGCTCTCAAAACTAAGATCAGATTGGTACGAGCCCTGGTCTTCTTGAATGAAATGGAAACGTGGACAATATTGGCCAGAGAAGGACAAAGGATTGTTGCATTCGAGATGTGATGCTAGAGGTGTATACCTTGGTCTTCGAAACGTACCAATACCAATGCATCGATCCTCACACAGCTTCAAATCAAAGCGTGCTTGTCCGCCGTAAATACAACGTAAACATTTTTACCAGTGGTTGGTTTTACGCGTCTAAAAACCCCTGTAGAATACTTCCTGTTTTTTTTATTGTTGACCTTGTGGGAGACAAATGTTTCATCGCTTTTCAGGAAGTTACGCCCTGTTTTTTACTTAACTTACGTCCCGTACGCACGTCCCGTTAGTCGGCACGTATGCAACTGCAATCGTTCGACTTTGCGACCCTACGCGGTTGACTAAAAACTGGAGTATATAAAATTGGGCAATATTTTCAGTTTTCGTAAAATAAAATTATATGAAAATTCCGGGAAAATAGCTTCACGAGGTTTTCGGACGCGTATTTATACCTGTACAACGGTTAAAATAGTTACGGAGAATTTCCGGCCCCCTATATAGCCACATAATGTCCAAAAACGACGAACATTTTGAGAAACTAGTCGTAGTGGGAATTCCGAAGGCATGAGATGAAGTGGTTGATCTTCAACAAGCTCCATCAGGTGAAAGAAACATCGTCCTGCAAATATTACACGGTCGTAAGAAACGCGATGGACAGGAACTGGAGGAGGTTGATCATCCAGGTGCAAACCTGATGCTGACCACAATCCTCAGACATTAGGGAACGACTGCGGAGAGAGATAAGTTTTATCAAGGTCTGTCTGTCGAACGGATAAACCACTTTCGATGCGATGATTCTGTAGCTACCCTAGCATCACTTATCGTTCAAAGCTTCTTCCATATACATCATCAACTGTCAAAGTGGTCTACTTCTCGCTAACGAAGTTTTGATGATCGGTTTAATATTAACAACTTCCAACTTTCTCTCTGTGGCCTTCGGTCCCCGGTCATAACATTTGCCCATTGCCTACAATTCTTTGCCCAGTTTCAGGCAAATCTTATTTTGAGTTTTTGATACATTTAAGTTTTTTTGATATTTTTAAGTCGGTAATCTCGATAATCGAATTAATCTTATAAAATACGGATAACTCACGTTATAAATCGAGTTTAGCTCGACATGTTTCGGACTAATTCGTAGCCCTTCATCTAGGAGCCGCGGCAGCTGCTGCTGCCAAACGCGAACTGCGCGCCTCGGCTCTCTTCGCGCAACCTTATCCGTATTTTATAAGATGAGTGAGTCTCACGGTAGTTTAATGTTAATCGAATTAACTCGAATTTACTATTACAAACATAGAGGAATACAGGCGTGAGAATATGTATGTATGTATGTAAACATAGAGGACAGAACCTATAGAGCACTAATGTCATTGAATTTGTTCGAAGACGATTCCGCCAAAGCATGGCGGCGTTCGCTGTGCTCTTATTGGCTGGCCCAATATCATGCGTAACGAAACGCAGTGGCTTTTTCCTCTATGGTTATTGGCTCTTTATAGTTTCTGAGACAGTTTGTAAGTTGAAATAAACTGACGGTTTTCGGAACTGGGTGGCCATCATTGTTTCTCTAGTTGGTCTGTATGACTACAAACCACAAACAGCAGGAATAATTAGTAGTTTCACTTTTCTATTTCTTCGCAATGTTTTTTTAAACAAGACGTCGTAAAAGTTGATTCATTAAATTATACAATTGAGCCTAGGGAAGCTTATCATAACATCAATATCTGAGATAAGAATTTGTACCTAGTAGTACGTTTTCTTGAAGCATGATAATTACCGCTTACGGAAAATTTTATTATCTAAAGTAATCGTAGTAATTCCGAATTTTCATATGAATTGGTAGGTAGGTATAAGGTTTGTAAGTTAATAAACTAATCAAAATAGAAGGACTTTCTACGCTCAATTCTTGTGTTTCCGTTAACTTTAAAATATCTACTTGTATACCTGTCCTATAGCCTAAACCTCTGTTTCACAAAATATTGTAAACTATCTAAACCTAGAGGGGTGCTCGTTCCAACACTAATGTACGGTAGCGAAAGTTGGGTGGGTGAATATTTTCAAATGTACATATTACGCGGCCTTCAGTAAAGAACTATCTAAAACGGTCTAAATTGCTCTAACGATAA
>BHDV01070785.1:48894-61458 GCA_005406045.1 Adoxophyes honmai | reverse complement strand
TATTGTTGCTGTATATTAAAAATATTGTCTTTTTTATATTGTAGCCTAGTACAGGGTTTTTGTACCTTGCTGTAATTATTAAATTCTTAGAATCTACCTACTTAGGCAAATGTGCATTCATAGATATTAGAAAATCGGTAGAAACTGCATAGTTCTAATTTTTTCTAAACTATTTTTTTATGTAAATTATGTCTTCAGCCAACGCGGGCTCAGTAGAAAATACAAGACAATCAGGTACAAGTATGTCAAAATTATATTTTCATGTTCGCATCTACAGTACTGGCTGCCCATACTATGTTGCTGCTAACCTGCTATATACTGATATAGTACATTGCAACAGAAAAAAAGTCATCAACTCACATAAAATTAAGCTTTTAGCACTGCTGTGGATGTTATTTGAAGTTTTTATGACAACTGGCTCGAGTTGTAAATATGTTTGAAACGCACTACCACACAGATCTAACACTGACTGTACACGCTTGTTTGTTCAATCAAAAACCATCAAATAATCGTGATTATTTATGAAATTCGCCTTTGAAGGCTCATTCCATAAACTACACTCGTATATTAATGCCTTTTTCATACAACAGTCACACAAAAAGGTATATATGCAGCTGCAAATAATTAGGCATTAAAATACTCGTGATTCCTTATGAAATTCACCTTTCGGGTTCACTTATTTACCATAGCAGACACATTAATAACTATTATATTTTATTACTTATTTCGTTTGTGTTATTGTCTACACCTGTGTCGAATAAGTGTTAATAAACGTTTTTTAAGGCTCTGTAGCCTTACGACCAAGAAGGGAACCCTTATAGATTCGTCTTGTTCGTCTGTCTGTCCGTCCGTATTTCAGTCACTTTTTCCGAAACTATAAGAACGAAACTGTTAAATTTTTAAATAGATGTAAATGGTACGGAACTCTTCGTACGCGAGTCCGAGTCGCGCTGGGCAGGCTTTTCTTTCTTTCACTGTTTTTTTTTTCACTATTAAACACCGTAAAAAAAACCATTGCTGTCCAATGCTGGTACCTACTTTATTATAAATTGTCCTGTTTCTAGTGCAAGGTAAAGAGCTCCAAGGCATGACAGAGACCGGAGTGCCGGTCAAATCGACCCCCTTCGAGAAACTTCGAGATGCCGCCATTGAGAACCTGTGCGTGGCTTTAGAAGCAGCCCTGACGGTGGATCCTTTCTGCGTGCCTGCCCTAGTGGGCTCTGTGAGCAACCGACTGTTCACGGCGGAGACTAGCGACAGGTTTGTGATGTTTTGTGACGGGTTTGTGATGTTTTGTGACGGGTTTGTGATATTTTTAGGACGGGTTTGTGATGTTTTAGGACAGGTTTGTGATGTTAGGATGGGTTTTTGATATTTTACGATGGGTCTGTGATATTTTAGGACGGGTTGTTGAGATTTTTTGACTTATTTGCATATAGATAATGAATGAAACAGGATGTATAAGCAGGTTTATAAAAAAAAATATGTGTGGATGTCGCAATAGGCGATTAAGGATAAATAGATTTTAGAATGCTCTAGGCGACAGACTAAAAAAAATGCCAAAAATGGCTGCGAAACGTAAAATATACTCTGTCTACCCCATTAGGAAATACAGGCGTGATGTATGTATGTATTGACAAATTGGATCTCTTTTACAGTGAATCATCATTGATAAGCACTAACATAGTGATTATGCTGGGTCACGTGGCTGTGGCCTTGAAGGACACACCGAAGACAACGGACACCATCCTTCAGTTCTTTCAGCAAAGGTAAGTGTCAGAAATAAACGACCACATAAGAAACAATAATACTGTGAGTTGTTCAGCTAATGCCGTCGCCGCACCTGTTCCAAACTACATCTCACTTAAATATTTATTTTGTATAGTTGTTGTTGTTATAGCGGTCAAAGATTTATATCGCGGTTTTTGAGATACAGCCTGATGGCAGATAGACGGACGAATTTACAGCGAAATCTCAGTAATAAGGTCCCGTTTTTACGCTTTAGGTGCGGTATCCTAAAAAAACATTTTCTATAATATATCAGAATTAAGAATAGGTACCATCGAACCAATTGGTTCCTGACCCACCATAGAACCTATTCACAGTGAACGTCATAGTGACATTGCATTGCTTGACAAAGGAAATGTTTATGACGTTTATTGTGACAACGTTCTGCGGTGGGTCAGGAATCAGGTGGTTCGATAGTACAATCGATACTGACTGTTAAAAAAATGACCCTTTTTCCATTCCGTAACTTTTTCTTATATCTACTTATGTACAGTCAGCTGCAGAGAAGAGTAACCCCCCGTCCATACAATGTTTCATTACAAGGGGGTTACCTTTCTCTGCAGCTGTCCGTACGCTGTCACGGAATGTAAACATTATTTTAATTAAAAAATATGAGTCCTATTTACCATTTTATTCACAAACTGCTTATGATTCGTATTCTGACTATAAAACCAATTTTTCCTTCAAATTGAAAAAAAAAAAAAAATTTTTTAATATTACAAGAAGTGTTACTTCCTCACAGACTATGCCGCGCCCCGTCGTCGCTCGACACGCTCATAGTGGACCAGCTGGGCTGCATGGCGCTGGCGAGCCCCGAGGGCCCGGCGCACGACGAAATCATGCGCATGTTCACGGTCATCACCGTAGAGGCCGCCTCCGCCGCCTACCACCATACTGACGACAGGAAACAGTACAGGTGACGATCATATAGCCAACAGGAGAGCACTTTTACAAGTCATTGTCGAGCCTACCAGCGCTTCGGAAAGACCATCATTGCCAAATGCGCCACAAAAAAGTTGGAGAAAAAAGTTTTTTTTTTTCCAAAATATTCGGCGGTTCTTCACAACGAGGATGCAAAAAGACCATCACCTTTTTGTGGTTTTGGATTTGGAATAACACCTCTATTTCTTCCGTGAATGTGGTAAGGAGCATGTTTTGGGCTAGCAACCTGTCACTTACACTTAGGTAAATAGGTAAGATAAAAGTACTAATGGTCGACGCCTCAATGCCCAATAGATGACATCCATCTGTCACCTGTCTTACTATGACATAAGGTTGCAAGTGCCAAGAGTTGGGTCAGTGTCGGGCACAGAGACGTTTACCTTACTTGACAACTTGAAATCTAAAAGAAATATGCTAGAAATGGCCTTGAAAGTAAATGGTCAAGGTTTTCGTCTACATACACGGTCATAGTGGACCAGCTGGGCTGCATGGCGCTGGCGAGCCCCGAGGGCCCGGCGCACGACGAAATCATGCGCATGTTCACGGTCATCACCGTAGAGGCCGCCTCCGCCGCCTACCACCATACTGACGACAGGAAACAGTACAGGTGACGATCATATAGCCAACAGGAGAGCACTTTTACAAGTCATTGTCGAGCCTACCAGCGCTTCGGAAAGACCATCATTGCCAAGAAAAATGCGCCGCAAAAAAGTTGGAGAAAAAAATTTTTTTTTTTCCAAAATATTCGGCGGTTCTTAACGAGGATGCGAAAAGACCACCGCCTTTTTGAATACTATAATCAATTTTTATATTTGTGGTGTCGGGTTTGGAATGACACCTGTCCATTTCTTCCGTAGATGTCGTAAGAGGCTTGTTTTAGGCTAGCAACCTGTCACTTGGCAACTTGAAATCTAAAAAATATGCTAGAAGTGGCCTCGAAACTTTAAATGGTCAAGGTTTTCGTCCACGTAGCGTTTCGTTGACACGCTCATAGTGGACCAGCTGGGCTGCATGGCGCTGGCGAGCCCCGAGGGCCCGGCGCACGACGAAATCATGCGCATGTTCACGGTCATCACCGTAGAGGCCGCCTCCGCCGCCTACCACCACACTGATGACAGGAAGCAGTACAGGTGACACTAGCTCTTCACAATCCGAGCCGAATACAGGATTTTTTGTTAATGGATATGCAGTTTTCATTATTAAAATCGATGACGTTATTCTTATGAAGAAATCTGCGTATGTATTTCGCATAGTTTCAAACTGAGATGTAACATAAAACTGTTTCTTTTTCTCTCACACTTTTTTACAATACGATAACCCTGAAATTAATTTTCTGAAAGTGTAACCAAATTTTGAGAGAAAATTGAAGGAGTTTATACTTATTTCATTTACCTTGGGAAGCACTTTGGTCTAAGATCCTACGAAAGTACAATAATTGAAAAAGCCTTTAATGAAAATGTAATTTTTGACGATATATTTTTTCTTTTAATATTTGCTGTAGTGACTGCCAGGTTAGAGGTCTTTACATGTTAGCTGTCGAACTAACCTAGTAATATAAGTCATTTAATTGTTTTTTCTTATCAAAACTAGATCGAATTACTTAAGTTTTTTTTTTGTCAACAGGCACGTATCCGGCGCAGTACTGAACGCGCTCGCGAACATAGCAGCGAACGTTCGCGGCTCGACGGCTCGCCTGGAGCTGCTGACGCGTCTGTTGGAGCTCTTCGTGCAGCTCGGTCTGGGCGGGGAGCGGGCGACGGACCGCTCGCCGGCACCCGTGCTGAAGGCCTCAGGGAGCGCCGGCAATCTGGGCGTGCTCATACCTGTTATTGCGGTTAGTGCTTGTTCTAGTTGTAGTTAGTGCTCATTTTAGTGGTTAGTGCTCATTTTAGTTTTTAGTGCTCATTCTAGTCATGGATAGTGCTCATTTTAGTAATGGTTTGTGCTCATTCTAGTTATGGTTAGTGCTCAATGATCATTCTAGTTGCGGTTAGTGCTCAATGCTCATTTAATTTGTGGTTAGTGCTCATTCTAGTCATGGTCAGTGCTCATTTTAGTTCTTACTTCGTTACTTCGTGTCGTTCAGCTCTCCATTTCTTCCGTGGATGTCGTCAGGCGACTAAGGAAGTGAGTAGTATGTTAGCGGCAGACTAGCAACCTGTCGCTACAGCTGCATCGGGCAGCTTTGGTTCTTGCTCGACGGCTCGGCTGGAGCTGCTGACGCGTCTGTTGGAGCTCTTCGTACAGCTCGGTCTGGGCGGGGAGCGGGCGACGGACCGCTCGCCGGCGCCCGTGCTGAAGGCCTCAGGGAGCGCCGGGAACCTGGGCGTGCTCATACCTGTTATTGCGGTTAGTGCTCATTCTAGTTATGATTAGTGCTCTTTCTAGTCATGGTTATTGCTCGTTTTAGTTGTTAGTGCTCATTCTAGTCATGGTTAGTGCTCGTTTTAGTTGTCAGTGCTCATTCTAGTCATGGTTAGTGCACATTCTAGTTGTGGTTAGCGTTCATTCTAGTCATGGTTGGAGCTCATTTTAGTTCAGGTCAATGCTCATTCCCCGGTGATATCGGGCTTACACTAGCCCCTTTCCAGTTCTTCGAAGGATGTCGTAAGAGGCGACTAAGGAAATAGGTTAAGGTATGCTTTAGGCGGCAAGCTAGCATCCTGTCACTATAGCTGAGTCTGGGCAGCTTTGGTTCTTGCTCAACGGCTCGGCTGGACCTGCTGACGCGTCTGTTGGAGCTCTTCGTACAGCTCGGTCTGGGCGGGGAGCGGGCGACGGACCGCTCGCCGGCGCCCGTGCTGAAGGCGTCAGGGAGCGCCGGCAACCTGGGCGTGCTCATACCTGTTATTGCGGTTAGTGCTTGTTCTAGTTATAGTTAGTGCTCATTTTAGTGATTAGTGCTCATTTTAGTTTTTAGTGCTCATTCTAGTCATGGATAGTGCTCATTCTAGTCATGGTTTGTGCTCATTCTAGTTATGGTTAGCGCTCAATGATCATTCTAGTTGCGGTTAGTGCTCAATGCTCATTTAAGTTGTGGTTAGTTCTCATTCTAGCCATGGTCAGTGCTCATTTTAGTTCTTACTAGTTACTTCGTGTCGTTCAGCTCTCCATTTCTTCCGTGGATATTGTCAGGCGACTAAGGAAGTAAGTGGTATGCTAGCGGCAGGCTAGCAACCTGTCACTATAGCTCCATCTGGGCAGCTTTGGTTCTTGCTCGACGGCTCGACTGGAACTGCTGACGCGTCTGTTGGAGCTCTTCGTACAGCTCGGTCTGGGCGGGGAGCGGGCGACGGACCGCTCGCCGGCGCCCGTGCTGAAGGCGTCGGGGAGCGCTGGCAACCTGGGCGTGCTCATACCTGTTATTGCGGTTAGTGCTCATTCTAGTCGTGGTTAGTGCTCATTCTAGTCATGGTTAGTGCTCGTTTTAGTTGTTAGTGCTCATTCTAGTCATGGTTAGTGCTAATTTTAGTCATGGTTAGTGCTCGTCTTAGTTGTCAGCGCTCATTCTAGTCATGGTTAGTGCACATTCTAGTTGTGGTTAGCGTACATTCTAGTCATGGTTAGTGCTCATTCTGATTATGGTTAGTGCTCATTTTAGTTAAGGTCAATAATCATTCCCGTGTCGTGTCGGGCTTAGACTATACTATAGACCGATAGGTACTTAAAAGATGGTAAACAATCTTGACATGTCTTTTTATTGAAATACACAGTCTAAAAATGAAAATCGTTACAATATACAATTCAATTATGAAAGTAAATGATTTTTTCATACCTAAATTGTAAAATGTAAAGATTTTGATTTATAAAGTGTATGTTTAAATAAAAAGACACGTCAAGATTGTTTACCATCTTTTAAGTACCTATCGGTCTATAGTATAGCACCTCTCCATTTCTTCGAAGGATGTCGTAAGAGGCGACTAAGGAAGTAGGTTAAAGTATGCTTTAGGTGACAAAAGAAAATTATTCTCCCGCAGTTCAAATAATAACGACACAAGTTCTTACAGATGTCTGAAGTTTGTCTTCTTTTCTTACAGGTGTTGGTTAAAAAGCTACCGCCCATAAAGAACCCAAAACCTAGACTACACAAACTGTTCAGGGACTATTGGCTGTATTGCGTTGTTATGGGTTTCACGGCTGCCGAATCAGGTAAGCTTATGATTTTTATTGATATTGAACTATATTTTAAATATATTATGTACCTGTCAATATGATACAATATACGCTAACTCTTTGACTATATTTATTCTGAACTTATTGAGGATGTTTCAAATTTGTTTAGTCGAGTCGAAAGTATTGAAATCGACTTTTGTAGATTGTAAAGCGTCTCGATTTTGGAAGAATGACGTTACGATTTTTTTTAAAGATATTTTCTCACGGAATGGACCCTGAGTTTCGTGATAAAGATTTGACAGTAAAAAAAAATATGAGACTATTTTTGGTTTGTGTGAACTAAATGTAAATTTGAATACAGTTACTTCTGATTGGTTTTACTCTTTATTTTGGTTCAATAATTGGAGCCAACATTTTTTTTTACAAAAACTTATATTTTTGTTCGAATTTGAAACGTTGTCATTTGAGCACCACCTATTCTGTAACTTTCATTTGAAATGTATATACGAACTTATGTATAGAGGTATCTAAACGTTTTCTCTTCTTCTATGGCAACGCCTGTAGCCATGCGAAAGCGTGAGTAACCATGCTTCATAGCGAGTTAGAGTGTGTGTTATTTCGTTATTTATTATTGAGTATAATGCTTTGGAAATATGGTATCGTAATTGTTTACTAAGTACTGGTATATTTCATAGAAGGTCAATTCTGAAGTATTCTAATCCGATGAGTTTTGCGACTGGTTTTTGCCCAACGCATCCTTTTTTTTGATATGACAATACAGAGTGTCTAGTGTATTGAAAACGGCGAACAACTCGATATCGAATTCGTTTGCGAGTTATCGCAAAATTGTATGGAAACGTGAGACAGCGCCGCCAGCGGAACGCTTGCACAACTGCCACGATCGAGACGTTTCCATACAATTCCGCGTTGTCGCAAACGAATTCGATATCGAGTTCATCATCGTTTTCAATACACTAGACGTTCTGATTAAACGTTTATTTCCCTAGCTGTATTACACGGATATCCCGAGATGTCACAATAGAGTAATTGTATTTTTAGTCAAATCAGCTACTATTTTGAAAATTTTAGTTATCCGATAATTTTTTCAACATGAGTGAGTCTCACGGTAGTTTAATGTATAAAGTCAGCTACTATTTTTTAAGAAACATTTTGGTATTACCTAGTTTTTTTGGTTTTAATAAAATTTGTCATCGCCCGAATTGCAGTAGAATAGGTATCTTAGTTTTTCAGGAGTATTTTTGAAATCTTTCTATGGATACAACATATACAAGAATATTAAATTTGTCTACACTGTACTAGATTTTGTAAAAAAGAGACGATAAACATAGACAAGACATGCGTTGTCCAATAAGAGGGTTTTTTGTCAATGTCATAGCGCTTACTTGTATCTTTAGTTAGATCTTTCAACATTCGATTACATTATAACGGTTTTTAACTTGTTTAGACGTGACAAAGTAACACAATCATTTTCGTAAGTATTTTGAGATTTTGATTATTATGCCATATTTTCAAATGTTGAATTTTGAGTGAACAGTTTGAAAAAGTAATGTATTTTAACGAAGTTTTGTAGTGTGTGTATTATTTCAGCGTGTGCTTCCTAGGTATAACATAGTGCAGTGTTAGCATTTTGTTTACTTAGCTTATAATTATAACAATAAAAATAGTAAACGGGAACTGACTTGAGGAATACACAACTTGCTTTTTTTATTTACATCGATCTAATTTTTTATAATCAACTTATGATTATGAGCAATCTTTCTTCTCGTCTAAATAGTTTATTATTGGCAGAGCTTGTAAAATATACTTCCTTCATGCCTAACGATACATTTCTTGTATATTAGCTTTGTGTTAAAAAGTATGTTTAAGTATGCATGTTTAAAAAAAAAGTTTATATTCAACATGTCGGTGTTAAGTTAAAATACTCGATAGTTGGCAATGGAACTTTTTACTTTGCTGCGCTCAATTTCTTTTTTGGGAATATGCGATGAAAATCTATTATGAAATGCCAATTATCGGGTACTTTACCCTGTTTATTCTTTTTGTAACAAAACTTGGGTAATTTTGAATTACGTCGCAGCTTCAGAAAAAATAGTTTTTGATTTTTGAATACCTTGAAGTTTTACACAAACTGACAAACAGTACTAATAACATATCCTTCTTACAATGATTTTGTAGGATATTTGTAGAATGCTTTCTTGAGTGAATTTTTACAAGAAACCTTATCTTCATCTAATATGTAATGGATCAAATTAGATTTTTCATACCCAATATCATAAAAGACTGATCTGTCATTAATTTTTTATTTTAATGGTGATTCTTTGACTGTTTTACGTATAAAATTAAACGATATACCATTTCAAGTGATAACGAAAACCGCAGACTTATTATAAAAAGCGATTACGACAGCGTCCTACCAAGTTGTCTAATACAATGTTGAGTTATTGTCATTGCTGAAAAAACGGTCTGATACTCAAAACCACACTAAAGGTCCGTCTCAAACTTAATTATCCACGGTTTGTCTTACTAGAGAAAGAAAAATGTTCCGCGAGCAACTATAGTTGTACCCACAGTCAAAGAATCACCATTGATAATACCAGAAACAAAAACCTACAGAAAAAAAACTTCGCAGGTCTATGGCCTCAAGAGTGGTACGCCGGCGTGAAAGAGATAGCCGTCAAATCACCCTATCTAGTCTCGCAAACGTCACTCCGCTCGGACTTGCGCGAACTTCAGTACACTTCAGCTGTTAGGAACGACTCAGTCTCTATGAATGAACTGCAGGAACTGAAAACGCAGATTCTGAATTTGCTCGACCATCCGCCAGATGTCACTGTTATTGTGAATAAGCTGACGTTCGCGCCGTGCATGTATTTGCTGAGCGTCTATTGGTTGGAGACTTTGAGGTAAGTTACTGTGAACTTGGACTGGAATGAATTGAGCTAGGCGAAGCGAGTGTTTGGGTGTTTGGTGGGAAATATAGGCTTGTAAAGGTCGTACACGGGCCACAGCTACAAAACGCCAAAATTTTCTGTAGTATTCATACATTTAATATAGACTCGCCGGTGGCCGGCACACGGTACAATCGTCGCAGCTCGCTTCTTGCGGCCCGCTCCGGCCACTAAACGGCTGTCTGAACTTAACAAGTGGCTGTCGCGCTTCAACTAATTCTGTAGCTGCGTCTAGCTTCTCGTGGCGGCGTTTGTGGCCGGTGGCTCGTGTGTGGCGACACTAAATTGAAATTCGTTTAAGCTTACTTAGTTTAAATTCGGCAACTTGATTGTTATAGTTTGCAAGTATTTTTTAGCAACATACATACATACATACATATCCTCACGCCTGTATTCCCAAGAGGGGTAGGCAGAGCACATGAATTCAAAAATCCAGTGCCACGTTCAGCGATTTCAGGGCAACCAGATGGTTAAACGTGATATTGCAGTGACAGGTTGCTAGCCCATCGCCCACAATACACCAACCCTTTCCCAGAGTCGACTCTTACGACACCCACGGGAAAAAAGAGGGAGGTGCTATTCTAACCCGGCACCACACGGTCATTCTAACCCGGCACCACACGGTCATTCTAACCCGGTTCAGCAACTTTATTGTTGTAGTTTGCAAGTATTTTTTAGCAACGTTAGTGAAAATTTAACATATCTTGTTGACGGAAGTTCTCATCGACTGAAACAGGAGTCTTCTCGTAAATTTGTCTATTTTTCTGTGTTTTAGAGTAAGCAACTCTCCGGAGCCTAGTCTGCAGCCGATCATAGAGTACCTAAGTGACATAGCGCTGCAAAAAGACAAGAGTATGATGTGGCAATGCGTCGCCAGGTAATGTATTAAAACAGACACAAGAAGTTTTATTCGTCAAAATTAACGACGTCGTGATATGGCTAAAGTAAGGCCTAGTTCTCACGAGCGTTTAAAAAGCGTCGCGTTAAAACTCGACGTTGGCGGTATTACGAAGTTCCTTATGTTAAATTCAATTTAACGTCTAACGCCCAACGTCGACCATCGAACAGTGGTCGATAAAAAAGCGCCGCGCTTTAAAACCGCCTTCGTGTGAATAAATATATGGTTTCCAATTTGTTTTATTCTAACGTTTTTTTAACGCCCGCTGAAAAAACGCTCGTGCGAACCAGCTCTAATGAATGCTCAGAATGGGTTATGGATTTTCATGACACGAATTTCGCTATGTGGACTTTTTGCTGTGACCACAACGCGTTGTGAGTTATTTTTCCGCTGAGCGTTGCCGATCTTTGAGTGTAAGAAATGTGCTCTAATTTATACTGAATATATGAATATGTTTAATTATCTGGTTACCCTGAAATTGCTAAACGTGGCACTGGATTTTTGAATTCATGTGCTCTGCCTACCCCTCTTGGGAATACAGGCGTGAGGATATGTATGTATGTATGTATGTATGAATATGTATGTACATTGTACCTACATACCGCCCTGCGTTATATTTCAGTGTCGGCGACAAAGTGTTCCTCAAGTTCCTAGACGTAATGTCGGAAAAGGTTAAAGATGAGTCGCGAGAAAGAGAGCTTGAAGGACACGCCCAATTCCTGCTGGTCAACTTCAACCACATACACAAGCAGATCCGGCGGGTCGCCGACAAGTGGCTGGCCGGCCTGGTGGACCGGTTCCCGCACCTGCTGTGGAACTGCAGGGTATGTTGTTTTTATTAAAAAAAAAAACATTAAAATATCGGCTTCATCTCAGGGTGTCTACGCGATCGAATCAGAAATGAAGAGAATTAGAAAAGGGGTAGGTACTTATGAAAGTCTAACGCGGTGTCCTAGGTGAGCGATTTCCTTGCGCAAGGAGGCGAAGCAGCCAGCTAACATAAGTGTGCAAACCTTTGTGTGATCACTAGTATTTTAACTAGTAACGATAGACTAGTACTAGTAATAGCATCGTGTGCCGCTGTGAAGTGCCACCTCATCATACATCTGTACCACCCACTCTACCCACAGGTCCTCTGGTCCATGCTGGACATCCTCCAAGTCCTGAGCTTCAGTCTGGAGCTCGACGCGAACCAGGAGACGCCGCTGCTCAAGGTGCCAGGCACTGACTTCACGTTGCAACTGCAGGACACTTTGGAGGGCAGAGAAGTGAGTGTACATTTTACTAGTCTTCCAATTTTAAACGTAGGCTTTTGTTTTTAATGGGATTTTTAGAGCAGCTGCCAACGCTAAAAATGTAGAAATATCCTAATAAACATTTAAAGTCTGATGACCATGCCTAGATTGTATGCAGGTTTTTAAAGGAATGCGCGGACTGAGGCTGTTTTGCCAGCCTTTAATCCTTAATATTAAAAAATGACCATATTAAAAAAGTCTATGTATGTCCATGTATTTGGTCATCAGAGTATTTATGTATATTAATTCCAGTAATATTTTTATACCTCAATTTTGTTTATTTTTAAATATAGGTACCTGTGGATTAGGGTGGTTCAAAAAATTTTTTTTTTCGATTTTTCAACGGGGCACCCCCTAAATCTTTTCCAATAACCAAATTATGAAACCATAAAAAAATTCAAGTACCTACGATAACTCTAAGCCGGTGCTCAATGACCCCCAAGATTTTACTATAGTGGGTTTAGCTAGTGAATTGCATACAGGGTGCTTCATGAGGAAACCGCATAACTTCACCAGCGTATAGCTGAGGTCATAACAGTTAAAAAATGTTATATGAACA
>BHDV01070785.1:31326-45318 GCA_005406045.1 Adoxophyes honmai | reverse complement strand
CTATGATGAAAAAATCACTATGGACAGCGCTATTTTAAAATCGTGTCGCGCGACAAAAAGTCGTAGTGCGCGCCGGCACTTACAGATATTTTATTTTTACTGCAGACATCTTATCTTAATTGAGTTTTTCCTGAACGTACAGGTTTTATTGCAGAATATAAAATAGGTAGTAGTCCCTTTTACACGCCTGATAAGAGTGCTGCTTTTCTACATGCCGGCGATGAAATCCAACTTGCTAGCTATTTTTAAACACAATTATGATATACTTAATTTCGATTGCATTCTCAGGCCAGCTCTACTGTGGCGAATGTCTGAGATGATTATATAAAATCTAGTCTTTGATCTTAGCACTAATCTACCAAACATAACGTGACTTGGTTGGTTGAAATGATTTAATTCGCAAATCGAGTGCAAATAAAATTGACTAGATCCACAATAGTTCACAAAGATTTACCTTAATGCTGGTAAAACATGTTTTTATAGTTGTATCTAATACTGAACGAATAATATTTTTACTGAAGTACAAACCAACAATAATAAATGCTACAACATAAACTATTCAATAAGGCTCCTAATAAAACTATAATAAATTGACTCAATTTAATTGAGCCAATTACACGAATACATACAATTTTATTATTGCCAGACCTTAAATTTGTGAACACTGAGAGAATTAGGGTAACCCTCTTCATTTATGATTGTAATTGTACCTACCCTCTGTATACTTACCTAGTTCATAAAGCCGCGTTTCCACTTATGTTCTGAACTAGCCAACATTCGTTAATTTGGACATTTGAGTTGGTAAAACGACTTGTTCGGTTCGGAGCGAATTGTTTTACATTTGACAGCAAAACATTCGTTGTGATTAAATGTTCATCCAGAAAGCTAAGTGAAAACGTCGCTAAAAATGTAGGTAGGTTGATTGAATTAGTAAATATTCACTGTTGTTTTATATTTAGTCTGGGGTCTCCTAAATCTTTGGTCTGGTCAAAACATTTATGTCTTCATTTATGGCTATGATATGTTAGTACCTACAATAAGTACTTATGTATATCAAGTCACCCTAAACATGTGTATTTAAATTAGCATTCAATATCCAACTTAAGTCATAACAAAGTCAACTATCTTGTACCAACTTACGCACCTATAACAACTCGCTATAAAATTGGTGTTAATTGTATTGTACTAATTAAGGCTTTGCATTCACTACCGCATTATTAAGATTAATTGGTAATTTTAACGTGATATTCTACATAACCTACATTGTTTAAGAACTAAGTAATTAATTGATTTGGTTACAAGCCGAATAAAGCGGCAATTACAACAGTGTTAAAAAGTCAAAGTGTATTCGACCGCATGTATCGAGCGACAGCTGGCACGGCTGACTGGGCTACGGCGGTTGGCGGACAGTCTAGTGTAAAAGTGACGTTCGGTGACTGACCGCATTTGGTGAACTACTCAGTGTAATCGCCGCTTAACTAAAAACTTTAAATGCGATTCTATTCCTCTCCCCTAGTGAGATTTTTTTAAACTTTAATACCGTCGCCAAAAGATTATAACTGTGGTGAAAATGCTCAAAAATAACTGAACGCGACTTCTGATTCTTTAACAATTCTCTTGATTTGTGTTCTCATATTTATGAGCATTTTATTCGCTACGATTATAGTTTGGGTAATATCGAAAAATCAGATCATTTACTATTCAAGTTTAAGATTTAAAGTCCATTTTCGAAAGCTTCGGCGACATCAAGCTCATAGCTCAGATTAATTATTAAACTTTAGGAACAAAGTCATGTACCTACCTAATAATAGCCTTGGTATCGTCTTCAACGGTAACCTACATACTGCACCACGGACTTCCTAAGTACATATACTTACATATTTAGTTTTATTTATTGTCCATAATAGGACACAATTCCGTTGACTGCAAGCCAGATTCATCTTAATTCGAACATAATTACCTACTTAAATTATATAAAATTCCTTGCATCGAACTTACGTGGTTTCTAAAGACATTTTTTGCTTCTCCTGCTCATTTCTCATTTGCAAAAATCATGAAGCTTATAAATGAGAGATGTGATCATTAATCCTATGTTATTTCTCTCATGGGAAAGACTCCAATAGAGAGATCTCTCTCCAGGCAGATGTTATGCCTGGGGACCAAAGTCCACAGGGAGAAAGTTGGAAGTTGTATTTATGCAAACGATCTTCGAAACTTCACTGCGCGACACAGGACTGTTTATTAACTATTCGACGATAGGTGGTGCTAGGGCGCTACACTCTATTGATCGCCAGAATAGAAAAATCGAAGGATTGAGAATTTCGATTTTTGCTGATTTTCCATCTCCAACTAATGGTTTTGTGAATATTCTAGTAACAACACTCACCAGGGAACATCCGAAGGAGATTTAGGCAAATGTCCCTCCGTCCCTACGTTCGCATATAGCACGTGGAGTCACTCAATCACTGCACGGTCAATCACGTAGCAGCCAATCACCAATCAGCGCCACGCACGTGATTGGTCGCTCCGTGCGTGCAGATGGACTGAATGCATAACAACTTTTAACAAGCCGAGGTCTCTTTTCAACTCCTTGAATAAGAAAGAGATGTAAGGTGTGAAGTCTACTGGAGTCGAGAAGTGCTCTGCTAGAGGTTGACCATGATATGCGTGAACAGGGGGTGTAAGTTCGCCGCGACTTCTGTATACGTGAGCGTGTTCAAGCCATCCATTGACATTCTTCCTTCTGCTCTGTCGAGTAATTTGTGCCTCTCCTCCCTGAAAGCATAATATGCTATTTAACAAAACGTGTAGTGTCGGATTTAGAATAACACCTCTCCATTTCCGAAGTCGTAAGAGGCGCCTAAGGAGATACTTACTTACATCTATTTAGGTACATCAAAAGCTTGAAACACACTCACAGCGGATGCGGAGTGGCGCGGTGGCAAGAACGATTAGTAACCCTTTCTTCCCGACCGGTACTCTCGGGCCTCTTTCGTGTAATTTCGAATATTACAACCGAGCCGCGCCGCCCAGCTTCCGCTCTCTGTGTGTTTAGAGTTTAATTAAACCTAAAAGTGGCTTTTTAACGGTGCGTGTGTTCTACCTGTCCCATTTGAGAATACATGCGTAATGTGTGTATACGTCGCAGGCATATTGTTTAATTCGCCGTTTTACGTTACGGCTAGCGGTTTTACATTTTACGGCTAGCCGGTTTGTAATTATAATCTCTAAGCACTTACCCTTTCTCCTCCGGTCTGTGAACGAGCATGTGGTAAACGCTGGTGGCTGGCTCGAACCGGCATATCTTGAGCCCCATCTTCTCTATGCGGGTATACATGTCGTCGTCTTCCCCTCCCCAGCCGAAGTATTGGTTGCTCATCCCGTTTACGATACGGAATTGGAGGGAGCGAATCGCTATGGCCCCGCCGAATAGTTTTAAGTACGGCAATACGTATCTGTAAAGAACAAAAGGCTTGAGAACGAAAGTGAACCAAATCGAAAATTGACACTATAAAAAAATCATATTTTTTTTAATTACGATGGTTAATATCTGAGAAATGTTGTATTTTAGATTAAGTTTGTTTCGTTCTCTGGTCACGAATAGAGAAAATACCAAAGTGTATGGAATTGGTACGCGTAGGTACGTCACGCCGGACCAACTAGCGGATTAGATTTAGAAATTTACGAAATTAAAATTAGAACTTCCATTTCTTGGGTTTTTCCATGTTGTAAGTATCCAAAAATATTTAAAATGTAAGAAAAGTCTTTAGGAATTCTTAGAGTTGCGCGCGAGAAAGACTATACCTGTCACTGCTTAGGTAACTAGTGACTAGAAAGTGACAGGTAGTCTATCCCGAGCGCAAAACAACCCCCGCGTTTTCTAGTGCTAATCCTTCAGAGTTTCCAAATAAACATTCACAACTCACCTAAACTTATTAATACTGGACGACATATGCCTCGGGCTCTGCGTGCAAGCATACAGATTAGCCGGCCGCAACGGCAGCAAGTCTACATCATGCAGAATGAGGCACGGGAACCCTGCCTTGATGGCTATCTTGGCACCAACGTTCATCAGCTTAGCTCTATTGAACGGCATGGTATCCATCTGCTCTATAACGTAGATGCGGTAATGTATCTGCTGCCGTCTTAGGAACGTGTGCATGTATATTAGGAAGTCGTGCAGCTGTTCTGCTCTGTTCCTGAAAAGGTAAAGTTTGTCGATGATTTATCGATTGGGAAAGTTAGGGCCTGTTCACAATAGCGATTCTTTTCGGCGATTTTTAGGCGATGCGAGATCGCCCCGAGCACGGGGCGAGAAAGCTGCCATTACCAACATTAATTAAAAATTAAAAAAACCCCCGACGAGCCTCAACGCGATGGCTTTGCTGAACGTGTAACATTCTCATCACACCTAACAAATAACCTGATGACCTTGAAGACCTGAACCGATTTCCACCAAACATAGCTATACTAGAGACCGATAGGTACTTAAAAGATGGTAAACAATCTTGACGTGTCTTTTTATTTAAACATACACTTTATAAATCAAAATCTTTACATTTTACAATTTAGGTATAAAAAAATCATTTACTTTCATAATTGAATTGTATATTGTAACGATTTTCATTTTTAGACTGTGTATTTCAATAAAAAGACATGTCAAGATTGTTTACCATCTTTTAAGTACCTATCGGTCTATAGTATAAGAACACTCTCGACGGATATAGCTTTTGAACAAAAAAAATGCATTAAAATCGGATCATCCGTTTGAGAGCTACGATGCCACAGACAGATACATACACATTTACACACACACACACAGACACGTCAAACTTATAACATCCCATCGTTTTTGCGTCGGGGGTTAAAAAATATGCATTAATGAACACCAAAAAAAAAACAAAATAAATACAAAGTATGCAATAAAAGGCAAAGATACAATAATCACAATAATTCACGCATCGTTCTTCCATGGCAAAAGCGATGCGGGAACTTACCCCCACTACCCAAAATATTGTCAAGTTAGATTTCAAGGACTGTATCTACCAGGCACCTGTACAAGTTACTTACCGATATGGTATTATAATGGCAGTACTGAACTTCGGTCGGCATTCCTGGGGCACGTACTCTCCGCCTTTGTATATCTTGCGGCCATCAACGAGATCACCATCCTTCAAAGTTGCCGACAACGTGGTATCGTCGAACACTATATCACGGTAGTCGCACTCATTAACAGTACTACTATTAAACTTCAAATTAAACTTCAGTTTATTCGTAATCTCGTAGTGTAAACTATTCAGAATAGCTTCCTTTGGTATGTATTCGTAAGTCCGCCGACCGTTCATATCAGGATGCAACAGAACGATCAAAAGTATCACAACCCCAGCTCCGTATAAAACCTTTTTCTTGGACACATTCCGCATTGCGATTTATTTTGTTTGTTTGATTCATGTAATTAATTACTCCATAATCAAATTAGTATTTAGCTCCTTTTTTCTCGTGTTTAATGTTTATCGATCTATCAATGCGGTTGACATGACAACTAAAAGTGACAACTGTCAAATGTGTCAGAAACAGCTGTGCATAGGCGTTTTCAATGAGAGTTACATTTGTCTAGGACTGGAATTTATTATTTGTTGATTTATTTACTTAAAGAATCCAAGTCTTTAATTTTAAATTGATGTTCTATAAACATTATATCCGTTACACCGCATAATTTAAACAAAAATAAATGGAGATTACAGATAGTAAAATAATTAATGATTATTCAACAAGCGTGACCAAGGTGTTTCCAGTTTTTTTTTGTAGATTGTTGTAAACCTAATTAATACTGCCGAATTTAGCGTAAAAGTACATGAAAAGCTACCTACCAAGTACCTTTTAAGGCTTGTATTACCAAAACCTACAAACGCTAGGTCTAACGCGGGAAATGTGGGTAGATTAAAAAATATACATGAAATGTACCTTAAAAACAACAATATGAAACGTAGCTCATTATCATTACTTTTTGTTAAGTTTCACTTGTAACTCTTTTAAGTTTTAAAAACGGGATGGCTACAGACATCGAAAAAGATGTTGTCAACAATACTTCAAACGCCAAAGAAGATCAAAAAGTACCAAAGAAATCTTTAGAAGTCATACGTAAATGTATTAATGAAAATACTAATAATATAATGTATTTTGATCAGAGCTTCTTCCAAGGTTAGTAAATGGACTCTTCAATTAATTTAATAGTTTTCATTAACTAGGTACCTACCTAAGATTTCGAGTTTCATATTTGTTATTTTTAATTATTTTAATGACTAGTAAAACAAAACTAACAATTCCTAATAATTACATACATACATACATATTCTCACGCCACTATTCCCAAGACGGGTACGCAGAGCACATGAATTCAAAAATCCAGTGCCACGTTTAGCATTTTCAGGGTAATCAGATAATAATTAATAATTGTAATATAGGTACAGTCCTCAAAATCCAAATTGGCAAGATTTTAAGTAGTGGGGGTAAATTCGCGCACGTCATTTATGGGGGTTGATTACTTACCCCTCTACTCCAATATTCTGCCAAGTTCAATACCGAGGACAGTACATCATTTACCTAACCTCGATAAAGAATGTCATGTAGGTATTTATTACATGTTGTGTAATTATGGTCTAACCCCTTTTATGATTTTTGCCTCCATATTTTATATTTTTTGATATTGTAGGTATGCCAAAACTTACATAGAAACGGTTGCATCTGAAGGGTGTAAAATTGCGTAAATAGATTAAAATAAGTAAACGATACCGCGATGTAGCTTACAGCCAACGCCATCTAGTGACAGATTTTCGAACTAATGATAAATTTTAATTTTATTTATTTAAAAAAAAAATCTTGGTATTTTGTTTAAACTAATTTTTACCCACGACGGAACGGAGCAGGTATATGCGTTTAGGGTGAGAGATGTTTGTGTGTGCGTTTGTCCTTTTGTCCGTTTGTGCAAAGTAATGTTCCCATATATCCCACCTATCTTCTAAAGTAATGATCCGATTTCGATGCGGTTTTCAATAACGGGTTTGTGTTTGATGAGTTCATGTTCTTAGATAGGTGTCATGGCTGTAACTCACTAGGGGGCGCCACAATATTAGTGCAAAGCAATGTTGCAATATAATCAAAACGAAATGTCCGATTACAATTCTGTTTCCAGCAATATGTACGTGGTAGTGATGTGCCGGATCGTTAAAAATGTATATCCGCGGATACGGATCTGAATACGGATATTTAGAGTCAAGATCCGCGGATACGGATACGGATACGGATTTTTATTTTCTTATTCATTTGGTGTCAGCACCCGCGGCCTTGAAACGATAGTTGACGTTACGCTCTCGCCGCAACGTCAGGCAGGACATGTTTTGACTTGCATTGCGCGGTTAGTTACTTTTGTTTTGGTTATAAAGATCTATCTATCTAGATGTCTGCAATGTAAAGGTGCTAAACATTTGAATTAAATACATAAAAATACTCTGAATGGATTTTAATAGTTTTTTAATTCTACCTCATCACTTGAAAAAGATCCGTAAAAGATCCGCTCGAAAAGTAACGGATACAGATACGGATACGGATTTTTCTTTTCCCTCGGATATCCGCGGATACGGATATCCGGAACATCACTAGTACGTGGTAGCTTAATGCATATTCCCAATCAATAAAAATTACGTCTATTACTCACTAGAGGGCGCTACACTATTATTAGTACAAAATAATACTGCAATAATATTAAAACTAATAGTCCGATTTCAATGTGGTTTTCAGCAATGGGTTCGTAGTTGATTGGTGCATTTATAATTCGTATATATGCTCTCTAAAAAGTCTGAAAAAAAAATTAAACAAAATTAAAAAATTTGAAAATTACCCACGACGGTAAAAATCTCATCGAAAAAGAAGAAAATACACTCGAGAGCAAAACTTTCGGGTCACCAACATAAATTTCAATATCTTAAAAACTAATACAGCTAGCTAAGTGAAATAAATTGAACCTTATAGACAATTTAATCTTTCTTAATTGCAGGTATCATAACTCATTGGTAATATAAAATAATGACATTAAAAAAAGAATTTAAACAAAATGATCGTTTTTGAAATGTAGGACTTTTCTCATTTCCCATCTGTTTTTGCTTTTGTTTTCGTTCCGTCATAAAATGCTTATATAAAAAGGGTCCCAGATGTCCAGGTGTTCATTATTAATGTAATAATTATGTCACTTACACCCGAAGAATGCACGAGAATCATTACAATACTGGAAAACGGTCGAAGCCAGCGACATACAGCAAGAATAGCCGGAGTGTCGTTGTCAACAGTGCAGCGTGTTCTTCAGCGGTTTCTAGAAACTGGTTTGAACTTAAGCAGACCAGGAGAAGGCAGACCCAGGTGTACAACAGCAAGGGAGGATCGATATCTAGTCAATACTATGCTACGAAATCGATTCCTTACAGGAACTGCTTTGACACAACAGGTTTTACGGCTTGGTGGGAGCAACCCTGGTACTTGGACCGTAAGACGGAGGCTTGTTGAAGGTTATTTGAAACCATTTAGGCCAGCAAATGGCCCTAAACTGGAAAGGCACCGCCGCACAGCAAGAAAGATTTATGTACGCGAACACTCGGATTGGACACCTGAAGATTGGTCAAGAGTTGTGTTCTCAGACGAATCAAAGTTTATGCTGTATCAACACGACGGAAGGGTGAAGGTGTACAGAAGGCCAGGAGAACGATTTATACAAGCCTGCATTGCAGGAAAGGTCGTACGGTGGCGGTTCGGTACTCGTGTGGGCTGAAATTTCGGCAGAAAGCCGAACAGAGCTAGTACTGATCGAAAACGGTACTCTAAATGGCCTAAGATACGTGGAAGAAATCCTAAATGAGGACGTCGGTCCATTTATGGCAAGACTCGGTGAAAATGCTATTTTCATACATGATAATGCCCGTCCGCCTACTGCGCGTGTAGTACAAGACTACCTGAACGATGTGGGTATTCGGTGCATGGACTGGCCGGCTCGAAGCCCGGATCTCAATTCGATCGAGCATCCCTGGGACGAGCTTGGACGACGAGTAAGGCAACGAGTACCTCTTACAATGACGCTTCGTGAGCTCAAATTCACATTAATAGAGGAATGGGAGAACATTCCCCAACTGTGCTTCAGAAACTTGGTGAATAGCATGCAGAATCGCATCGCAGCTGTGCAGGCAGCACGTGGCGGTAATAACAAGTATTAAAATGTGTCAAAATTAGATAATTGTATAAAAAAATCATTATATTCTATTTTGTTTTTTCAAGCAAGGGGGTGCCATTTTCACTTTTTATTTTTTTATAAATTAAAAAAAACATTCAGTATTAAATGTAATGCATTTTACTTAAGTGAAATTAATTTGTCTTTAAAGTTCAATTTATTTTATTACGCTAGGTGTATTAGTTTTTGAGATATTGCAATTTTTGTTAGTGACCCGAAAGTTTTGCTCTCGAGTGTAACTCAAAACCCCGACTTAAACCCAATTGTTATGTAAGTTTACCATAATAAATAACCGAGGAATATCCGTCGGGGGCTGCCATTAACCAAGCTAAAGTTTTTCTAGTGACTCGAATACAATTATTGAAGAATTGTAGATGTTTAATGACGACATAAAATACAGTTATGAGTGCGATTAAATTTTTGTTGAAATTTCATATAGGAAAGGCAGCCCCCGACGGATATTCCTCGGTTATTTATTATGGTAAACTTACATAACAATTGGGTTTAAGTCGGAGTTTTGAGTTATTTTCTTCTTTTTCGATGAGATTTTTACCGTCGTGGGTAATTTTCAAATTTTTTAATTTTGTTTAATTTTCGTTGATAGTTTTTATGGTAATGTACCTACATCATATATTTTTTAGATTTATCACTCTTTTATTTTAGAAGTTAGAGGGAGACGCAAACTATTCACTTTAGAAAAGTATGATGTTAGTAACCTCAATATAATTTTTGAAGAGCTATCCATAGAAACCCCACACGTATGGGTTTGAAGAAAAAAGAAATTTGAGTTTCAGTTCCATGTATGGGGAACCCTAAAAAATATTGCTTTTTTTTAAATTTTGTATCACAATCTTAATGCGGTTCACAGAACACATCTACTCACCAAGTTTTATTAGTATAGTTCTCATAGTTTCGGAAAAAAGTGGCTGTGACATACAGACGGACGGACGGACAGACATGACGAATCTATAAGGGTTCCGTTTTTTTGCCATTTGGCTACGGAACCCTAAAAAGCTTGGAACTGACAGTCAAACATACAGTAGTGATATGTACTTATTAGAGTTGCCACGAATAGTGATTTGGCCGAATACCGAATACCGAATATTCGGCAAAGCTGTCGGCCGAATCGCCGAATATTCGGCCACCGAATATTCGGCACAAAGATACATGCTTGCCGAGCTCGTCAAGGATAATACAACAAGTCGCGACATGACTGCCTCGTGCGCGTGCGAGGGGTATGGAGACATTTGACTTTTTGTTTCAATTGAGAGTAAATCACGTCACGGCACGCTGGTGTCATTTACTATGAGAAGTGTAATCGTTTGCAAAATTAAATGCTGAAAAGTTTGTTTTTATCCAGCACAACTTACCACTGATAAATTTCACTTGTTAAAGTATTGTAATTTGGTAATGGATACAAAACTTATGTAATGTGGTGTCATTTTTGTCTATTATTTGGTATTCGGTATTCGGCCGAATAGTACGTAATATTCGGCCGAATACCGAATACCAAAAAAAGTGGCCGAATAGGCCGAATACCGAATAGTGGCCGAATATTCGTGGCATCTCTAGTACTTATACTACTTAAGAATTGATTTCAGATCTTGGAAGAAATAAAAATGTCCCAGGGCTAATAGCAGAGGCCAAATCCTTCGGAGCTTCATCAGTATCTTCAAGCCAGCTGTCATCTAACTCGGATGCCTCATTTAAGTCTATCAACAGTAACCACTCTTTCAAAATGCGAAAACGGCGATTGAAATCGGATTCTAACTTATTCAGAGACGCACTCTATAAGTCGAGGAAGAATACGAGAATGAACAAATCGACTCATTCCGAAAATACCCCAGGTACGATTACTAATTCCCAAAGTTACCCCTTCATTGAGCTAGTAGTAGTGGTACTTAACTCGCCGCATAAGGATTTAGACAGTAAAGGGCAGTATTTACATGTGCAGGGAAATTGATATCAGTTAAGGCTACCATACATGAAAAGGCCGTTCGGAGCAGGCAAAACTGATTCAGTTTGGCCTGACCGGATCGAGCGGCCATACATGGCGAAATCCACTCAGTTCTGCTGTAACGTTTGAACTGTTAGGACGTGCGTGGCGAACGAACTTCGCAAATTGTTTTTTTTTTGTAATCGTATCACGACTTGCATTCGGATCAATGCTTTTTTTATTTTTTCCAAGAACAAGTCATAACATTGATTTCGTTTTTGTTTGTTGTAATAATCTTGCGATTTTATGAACCATAGTGGTTCCTGTTCCTTAAAAAGTTCTATAAACTCTAAAAGAAACTCTTTCGACCACGAAACCATTCTCTATATCGTTAAAATTAATTTATTGACTCAAAAATACACGATCGACACGTGCGCTCAACATGGCGTTCGAGCGTTGACGTTGACTGAAGCGATCGACCGGATTGCGCCTACACACGGTCCGATCAGTCCATCCGGTCAGGCAAATCTTTTGAAATTCGTTCAGTCGTTCCGGCGGCCTGATGCGAGTATACCTTAAGGCCGAATTGCACATACACGGTGCGGATTTGTATCCGGTCAGTTAGAACTGAAGGCAAAACTGGTCATGTATGGTAGCCTTTACAAAAGTTTTTTAGCTATTGTTATAAACAATGAAGTTTATTTTTTGCATATTTTTGCTCGATATCAATAAATAGTGTAACGAGTCCACCTTGTCAATGGTACGGAATCCTTGGTGCGCGAGTCCGACTCGCACTTGTCGGTTTTTGTGTTTCAGCTAGAAAAAAATGTACCTATGCATTGAATAATACGTGCCAGTTTGTAGTGGCAAGCCTTTTCTGTAATAAATAAAATCGTTCTTACACTTAGAGCTAATTTTTCAATCACCAGATAAAATATATCTCCGATAAATATTGGCTGTCACTTTTGTTTTATATGACGCGAAAAAAGGATAGCAATAATTTTAACTGGCAGATAAATTTATCTGGTGATTGAACAATCGGCCCTTACATACATAGCAATTCTGACGGTTTGTATTGAAGCCCTAAAATAACAAGGGAACCCAACTAAAGCTTCCTGTCAATTGCCCGAAGGTATTTTGCAGAGATTATATGCAATAAAGAGAAGACATTTGGGTACCTATTAATAGATTTTATAGGATAGGTCCTGTGAGTATGTAAGCGTGGTGATAATATGGCATTGATCGCTGATATAAGATATAACTAATATTAAAACTGTCGTCTCGTCAATCAGTGTGTAAATTCTCACCTAGTTGAACTTTCCTCTGAACCTAGGTTATCGTAGCGATAAGTTTGTTTAATATAAAAACGCGAGAAGTCGGTCCATGATGAATATAGATCGCTGACATCATCGGTGATTTCAAGTCAACGGTCAACGCTTCTAAAGTCAATAACAAGTAACAACTTGCACCAGTCCAGTCGTCTGGCGTGTTTTAATTTTATAAATAGCTTGGTTTATTTTGTTTATCACCTAACTCAAATTCAGGCTAATTTTTATATCTTTCGTTTACACGACTAATAACCACTTAGTCAAAATCAACCCATTATGTAGATTAAGTGTTAAAAAATATCACTCCAAACTGCAGAGCCATCATGAGTGATTCGGCGATTGTGAGTGTAGAAGTTGAGGTCGAGTGCGGAATAGACGCGTCAGTGTTGAGTGACATTGAGTGGTTTATGTTATCAGGGGGGTCCCCACGCAAGGAGAGGAATCACCGACGAAATGCCAAGACCAAGAGTTGGAAGTTTGTCGATTTATGCACATGGATTGGTATGAAGGTTTGTTTCATTTTTTCTAATTTCGATTTGTACTGACTGAACCATTAATCCAGCAATTGCTTTCCCCCACAACTAAGGGTCTCCGCACACGGGCCACCGGCCACAGCCACAAAACCCCTCCACCGGCACATTTCCTGTAATTTTCATACATTTCATATGGACTCAACGCACACGGTTGACGCTGGTGGCAGCCAAACGCTACAATCGTCGCAGCTCGCTTTTTGTGGCCCGCACCGGTCACAAAACGGCTGTCTGATCTAAAAGAAGTGGCTGTCGCACGCTTCAACGACTTTTGTAGCTGGGTCTAGCTTCTCGTGACGGCGTTTGTGGCTGTGGTCAGTGGCCCATGTGTGGCGACACTAAAGCACAACTGAAAATATCATTTACTTTTGAACAGAGTTACCAGTCCATAACGGGCATGTTGCGGGAGCCTCCGTCCATTAAACATGAATATGACCTCAGAGAAGAGGTTAGGGAGTTAAGGAGGTACTTGAAGGAGGTGGACAACAGACAAGCCAGGCTGGTCTGGCAGAATGAGGCATTGCAGGAACAAGTGAAGGCCATGAGTGCGAAAATGGAGGAGATGGACAGGAGGATAAAGTAACTACTCTCTTTTCTCACTATCGATCGTATAGATTGGTTCTTTGAATGTCTATCTTGCCATGGCATCCATGGAAAAGTTTGTATTTCTACACCTAAACGGGCATATTATTTTTCTTCGTGCACATAATATAGGGTGGATGACAATGAAGTACAGTCGGCAAAAAAAGCTCGTATCGAAAATGAAATTTTTGTTGGTACGCTTATTTTATGTAAGCTCCGTTATGGAGCCTGAAGATCCAAGATCCAAGCTATAAACATCTACCTCAATCTTTCTAGGTCTCAGCAAGAAGTCCAATGCAGGCCTCCGGTTATACCGCCACCGCCCCCTCCACCGCCTCCCCCTCC
>BHDV01070785.1:0-30954 GCA_005406045.1 Adoxophyes honmai | reverse complement strand
CAGTGATCCACTGGTGAGCTTTACCGACGAGCCATAAAACCGTCGGTTTTACTCGCCTGTCGATCAGGGCCTTAAGCCTACAGTCGTCAAAATGTCAACATGATTGAGTGTGGAATGATTTAGTATAATATAGTAAGTAAGTAAGTAATTTATTTATTACCATAAAAGATATACACATATGGACTTTATTTTATTTTAATTAAGAATTTAACTTTTATCGTAAAACGTTGTCACCCTACGCCTAGTCAATAAACTATGAGCAAGTTTAACACACGCACCTTTTCAACCTAAATAAATAAATAAAACTAGAAAACCTTTTTATAACTTTCTTCTGAGGGACAATTTAACTTATCAGTCTTATCATGCATGACAAAGTCACGTATCAATTACGTACGTATACATTTTTAAAAGATGCTAATGAAAAAAAGATTACTGCATTGCATAACATATGTATGTGCAACATGTTAATCCTGTGCGTATGGGTGTTCTAACCATTTTACGTGTATTTATTTAACATTTTAAGGATAACCCGATCCGCACGAAGCCGCAGCAGAAGCCCCTCCAGCCGCTGGTAACACAGCTCATGCTGCAGACAACGCGCGCGAAGCTCGGCCGAACCCGGCCCCCCGCCTCCTCGACCCCCAAGCAACAGCTGGGAGAGCTAGAGAAGTAAGATGTCTCAGACTGAGGTCAATCAGGTTTGGTGATTTGTTTAATCATCAATCGCCTCATTCCATTTAGATGTCATGGTCATCAAAGACATCAGGTAACTAGGGGCTTTGAGATTGCATTTTGCGACTGTGACTTATTGCATGTCGTCACACAAATTATTATTTAAGAGACTATTAGTGACAGATGAAGATTCTCAAGGTCTCTAGTTTGCGTCGTATGTAGTTGTTATTTCATAAAAAAAATGTTCATTGAAATCATATCCAGCCTTCACTGAAATGTAGATGACAATTTCTATAGTTTTGGACCCCATCTCCATGTTCATAGTATTATTTGTTGTGAAATGTAGGGTAGTATACAACTGTTCATTGAATTTTACTGTCGCACCATTGTATATGAAACCGAATTAAGTGATATAATGACAATGACAACAAAAATTAGGCAGCTGGATTGGAAACTGGATATTTAAAAACAAAATTGCATACCAATCGATCAATGCGTAATGGGCTGAACTTAGTAAAATTATAACCCATTGAGTTAGTTATTTGGAACATTATTATTATTATTTTGTTTAAAATTTACATAGGTGTGTAGGATGTAAGACAACGTAGTTATTCTAACTTGCCTCCACCTGAATAAATTCTCAGAAACTTCCAACCTGCAATTAATTGGAATGCAGCTCTCTTTAGATGATCGAGGATAATCTACATAAATAAAAAAAATTGTTTCAGATGCCTTCTCCAAGAAACTTTTGTGTCATCGCTTTACCGGCGTCGAGTCGCCCGCGGCACCATTCGTAGTACAGAAGACGTGCGCGTCCGTCCTTATCCCTCGCGGACCAACAGATCCCCCCTGTCCCCCAGATCCCCACGCTCGCCTGGATCCCCAGCCAGATCCAATTCTCTGCCTCGAAGATCCATGGCGCCTTTCATGCATCCGTTAACACTCCAGAACTAGACAGTCATCTGTGTCGACAAAATTTCACATTTGACATCTGTCGTTCCCATAATATATTATTCGCTTTAAGTTTGAAACTGAACGATTAGGAAAGTGGTACTGTCAGCAACATAGATTTGGTCACGGTCAAAGTGTTAAGGTCGTGTTAACATACTTTTGGCACTTTAAACCGTGTCGATATCTTTGTTACTGACTGTAGCTATCTAATGTTATTTTAATTTTTCGACAGTAGGACGGACGGGTCATTAATTTTAGTGTGAGCTAAATTTAATGTGGCGGTTTTTATGTATGCTTCTTTGTTGTTCCGATTTGCCTACAGTGAGCTTGATTTGACTTGAGTGTGAACTCTTTGGGTGTATTTTTTCTATCCACCAGTATTATTGAAGCTCCAACAGACTACAATCAGAACAGGAAAGCGACAATGTTGACCTCTGTCGACAAATCAAAGCAACCTTGCAATGCATCTAATGTAATTTACCGCTATGTGCACAACATTGTAACAACGTTGATTTTGTATACCTATAATAAAAGGTAGAATTAATCAAATTTAAAGTGACGTTTGACAAACCTCTACCTACTCAGGCTCTACTTATTTCACACATTGCTCGTAAAAGTCTATAAGTAGTAGTTTGCAAGTAGTTTGTCAACTGTCTCACTCTGTAACAAATTCAGTATTCTTATTCAAAATGACAGATGCCAAATCGGCTAAGTAAAAGATAATATTATCCTACCGTAAGATCCACCTACCTTTACAACTGTAATAAAAAATATCCAGAATTATTCACAATTTTACGGTGTGTCAAAATTGATTCCCGAATATTATTGACCTGACCAGTGAGATGCCCTATACTCTGTTTATTTTGGGTTGATAATTTTAACTGTCAAATCCTTACACATTTTTGATTAATCCCAAGATATCGGCGCAAAATTATGATGATGTTTGATTTAAGAACATTATAACAAACAATGCTAAGTGTATTTGCATAAACCATTTCCAGTTTTACTAATGAATTCCAGAGATAATTTCAAATTGTGTCCGTTGAAATTCTCAACCCAAAAAAAACGGAGTATAGTTTCTTAATAATTGATTTATGAATGAAACTTTGTCTTACTAATAACAATTAGGTACATACAACAAAGATCGTGTTTTTGATGATTTTACTCTAGTTATAATTTTACATCTATGTAAAGAAAATTTAGGCTAGACGGTACTTTGAAATACCTCTTTTATGTAATTACCATTTACCAAGCAATTATCTTTTTTTTCGGCTTCGTCTGGCTTACAAAATATAAAACATTTATTAAAAATAACTGATTAAAAAATAATAATACAGTGTGTTACCGACGTGCGGGCATTTCTTGAAGCAGTGTTAAGAGATGCGGTTTGTTCTTCTACCCATTAACTTAATTGCATTAAAAAACAAAATTTCAAAATGCGTTACTTTTCTAAGAAAAGTTTAATTGCAAGCAATGTACAGTAAAGTTTCTGTCACAAAATGACAAATCTAATGTCATCTTAGTATTAACTGGAAGTTAAGTGAAGTTAAGTTACGCATACATTGAAGACTCAGAAAATGGAAGAATTGCATTTGTGGCTTTATTTGAAATAATTGTGATATGCTAATACTTGCAAATGATTGCTAATTTGATACATTATCGTCAGTTTTAATAAATGCCCGCACGCCGGTAACACACTGTATACGCTGACGTGTTTTTTTTCTAACTACTAGGTACAGATGTAGTGAGAAACTATTTTCCTTCGTAATTTTTCGGAAAAGTTCGTATTTATCGTACTCTCTCAAATAGCTTCAGTACCCATCTAAAGCCCCGTATACATGCTTGGCGAGCGTAGGCCAACGCGAGCCTAAGCAAATGAACACAAGCCGAGCGCTACTGTCTATATGTTTGGCGAGCGCAGGCCAACGCGAGCCTAGGCCAATGTACGCAATACAATACAAAATTGCAATAAATGTTGGCCGAGCCTTGACGAGTGTACGCCAATGCGAACGTGTAGACAGTTCATTTGCGTTGCCTTGCCAATGCTTGGCGGCGCTCGCCTAGTCGGTAGAACAGATGCAAGCCAACGTGTGGAGAGCGCATTTGCCATCGTTTGCCATGACTTGCTGTCGCTCGTGGCCACTTGCTTCACTTCGAAACGCTGTCGGTTTTTCGTCACAAATCAAAGGGACTCGCGCGCACTCGGCCAATAGCGTCCACATGTTTGTCCGTGTATTACCTATGCTTGAGACCTTTAGGTACTTAAAATAATTATGGTAAACATAAACAAACCATTAAAGAGGTTATTTTTAAGACAGTGTTTGGTTTCTGTTTAAATTTTAGCAAACGTGGAACAGAACAGACGTGTAATCGACCAAATGAATAAATACGAATAAATCATTCGTCGTTCGTTCCTTCGAATCAATAAAAAACGCAAAATTTGGCATATTTTGACGTTGTTTAGCATATTTATCTGTTGTTTAGCATGTAGCATATTTTTTGGCATATAATTATTTAGTAAAAATTGAACCAAGAAAAAATTTATTTTTTCATTTTAGTTGAGTTTTCCGCAAGGTATTGTTTTTGTTCGTCTTCGTTTATTTTTGTATTTTATTTCATACCTAATCATAAAAATATAGTCTGTGCGACACGACGTTGTATAATGGCCTTAGCTCGCGTTGGTCTTTAATTTGCCAAACATGTAGACAGTAGCGCTTGGCTTGGCTTGTGTCGATTTGCATAGGCTCGCGTTGGCCTACGTTCCCGAAGTGCAGCAAGTGATCACGAGCGACGGCGAGTCATGGCAAACTATGGCAAATGCTGTGTACAAATTACTTATAAAAACGTTGTATAGCCATGCTAAAACCTTGAAAACGGTTAAAAAAACCAGTCCAAGAAAATTATATTTAATATTAACATGTATCATATCGGAAAATAGCATATTCAAAAATAGCAACAACTCAGAGTATTCTGGCAAAGTTTTATTTTGTTGTCCTTTTAATTAATGTTTTAAAATGGAGATAATGTTTGGTTTACTAGTGACAATAAAACTGAGTTGATATTTTCAAAGTTACAGGAAGTGGTTGTAACATCTCTATATTATACAATCCTCATACAATCACATTATTCATTTTGACATTTGACACTAAACAATAAAGTTGCATATTAATGGATATGAGAATGTCACTGATTTAATACGATCATTCATTGACAGTTCGGATGTCATCGTATTCCGATAAAGATCCGAGTTTTCCCGAAGGAAAATAGTTTCTCACTAAGTACATCTGTAAATGAGTTTAAAACTTTCCAACCAACCACCCAAACCAGACCAGACCAAACGAGACTAATAGGAGACTAATATTATTGATTGGTTGATGCAGACAATCTGCTTCATGTTCGGAGCGACAATTTATGAAGACAGTAAAAACAACCTTTTTTTTCGCATTTTAATTCAATATCTTTGTGTAAGAAAGCAATATCTTTGTGTTCCGGATGCGCGTGCTTATGAATGAATAGATTAGATAATTTATTGAATCGGAGATTACCTATTTTGCTGTGCAGAATGAAGATACTTCAGCTACTTCTTTTCTGTTAAGTAACTAATATTTGGTTCCGTTCATCAGTGACCAAATTAAAAAAGAAGATTTCGGATAACACCTTTGAAAAACTCCTCAAACCAAAACTGTCAGTCAGTGTCCAACTGCACCAGTATTGCCAATTTGTAGGAAATTCCTGTGATATACCGAAAATTTTCACGTTAGTAAATGATGTTTAGTAGGGTGATTAATTTGAGGGCGTTTCATTGTAAAGTATAACGTGTTTTTGTTTTTAATAAAATTATTCCGTAATATAAAACTTACTTCGTAGTTATGTGCAATACAACTTAGTAATTCAAAATTACTTGTGAAGTTTGTAATCCACGCCGGGCACGAATGGGAACTACAATTTACACTTCCGTCCTTTTATTTTCTCCTACTGCAACGACAACTTCCTATAAGTAGTGGCAGTGGCTAGTATTTGGACTGGATGATTGCTTCAATTGTCTACTGTGAATATAGTACAAAATTGAAAACATTTATTTACGATTTCGTAGACATATTTTTCTATTAAATGTGCTTTCTGTGATTTGTGTCCTTACCAAGGAAATTACGCAAGAGCTTTGGTCCTTACTGTTTTCGTGGGAATATATAATTTAGGATGGCAGGACTAAAAGTGTAATGTCAGAACTGTCAGAAGTGACGTTACGGTACTATGATTCATACAGATTGCGACTGTTTAGTTTATATTTATTGGTTCGAGTTCTTAATATTTATTTCACGTTCTGACCTGTCGTTGAACAAGACGACCGACGGTTTAGATAGCTTGATCAGTAAATTTTTAATTTTAATAGTTTAAAAACCGGGTTTTGCCCTGTGCTGCGGAGTGCGGAGTTTTCCTATTTGAAACAATACAATATATAAAGTAATGAATGTTAACGCCTGATAATTCAAGTACCGGACAGTAAGTATGTTACAAATTCAAAAATAAACGTGCAGTTTAATTACTTCATGCCTATTTTTTTAGAGCCCCATACCCAAAATAATAAAAATTAAAATAGCATATTTTGTCCTGTATTTTTTACTTATAATTGCTTATTGTGCTCTCAAATATCAAAAAGTATTTTCCCCTTGTTTTCTGATAAAATATGTGGAAATTAGTGAAATAGGTAATTTTTTTCTCAGGAAATACATCTAATCCTTGGAGTGAAAACACAATAGGGGTGCAAACCATGGATTTCAGTTCATTAAATCCCAACACATCAAACTCACTAAATATTGCTGCTAGGAGGAATGACTTCCAAAATGTCCAACATCTATTAGAAAAAAGGAACCCAAATTGTGTTGATAATAGAGGCTGGACCTGCCTTCACGAAGCTGCAGCAAGTGATAGTTACGAAAGCTTGCAACTTATCTTAAAACATCCCGATTGTAGACCATTGGCAGAAAGTCATGAGGGCCACACAGCACTTTACCTAGCTTGTAGGCATAAACGCTCCATACAAATTATCAAAGCTTTACTGGATAGCGTTGAAGATATAGCTAATTATGGCAGCACAGAGGGAGTTACGCCGTTGCACCTTGTTAGCACTCAAGGAAGAGTTGAAGTGATACAACTGTTGATAGAGTATGGTGCCATGATTGATGTCCAGGACTTTGACGGGGACACACCACTACATAATGCGGCAATGAGTGGAAAACATGAATCAGTTGTTGCATTATTGTATGCCGGAGCACAAGCAAATATTAAGAATGAGAGTGAATACACTCCTCTGCATTTAGCTAGTCACAAAGGTGGCTTCGAAATCATACAGGCTTTGCTTCCCTTTGTTGATGATATAAATGCAACTACGGCTGAGGGGAAATCAGCTCTTATACTGTCTGTGCAGGGAGATAATGAAGACACTGTGCGTTTGCTGCTTGAGAATCATGCTGATCCACACATAAAGGATATAGAAGGCCTAATGGCTCTAGACATGGCTCTGTATTACAGTCGAGATCAATTATTTAATTTGCTTTTAAGCGTCACCGACATTGACAAAATCAACAGGGATTCAATTCTCATAGTTTGCAAGCCTCATTACTTCAACTTACGGATACTAGATGGACTCTTGAACCATGGACTTGGACCTGAGTTTTTCAATACTCACGAGCTATTTCACGTTACCATGGAAAAGATTGGTGATATTCAGCCGACTTATGACTACAATGCTCCGTTGAACTCTTTCTTCAATGTCTGTGAATATATATACAATACAGAATTTGAAAGCTTTAGTAAATTCTTTTATGTGTTCCTGATGAGTGGTGTTTCAACGAATGCTCAACATGTGGGTGAATGTCCACCGCTTGTGTACCTACATTACACTGGGCACAGTAACTGCTTCCAGGATGTAAGTAAAGTGTTTCTATAGATAGATTAGTTTTACAAATGTTTATTAGAAAACTTAAGGCTGCATTTCCATCAAGAATGTGTGTTGAATGAATTAACTCCCAAACATATTCATTACTTCACACTCTCATATATCCTTGGTGGAAATGCAGTATATCAGTTTTCAAACCTAAAGTGGTTTGACAGTTCTTTGGCCTGAAATTTCACCTCAGAAGTTTATTACATTAATTCAACCATGCAAATAAATTAATTCCATATACATAACTTCTGGTCAGTGTAAGTTCGGATAGTGCTCAAATTATCAGTAGGCTGGTAAAGCACTTGTAACTCCTCTCATGTTGCAGGTGTCTATGGGCAACATTAATTGCTTACCATCAGAAGATCAGTATCAGTATGCTTATTTGACTCCTACAACATAAAAAAAATTGGTAATTTCAATGATTTAGCAATACACAATCTGTTATTCAATATAAAAACTCATCTAAATTGTTTAATAATCTCTCTCTATCCCCTTTTGGCGCAATAACATCACAAAGTAATCACAAACTTGACTGATACTAGAATTTCGACCTGTACAAACCCGTTCATTGTCACTGAAAGAGAACCTATGAGTCATTGATTAATCATTGTTACTTATTCTGACCTGCAGAAACATGTTGTGTTGGCTTGTAATAGTTAAGAATACTTTTTCAAAATACTGACTCAAAAGATTTTGTTTCCATATTTTTCATACCAATTCCTTGCTTATGTTATGCGACAACAGATGTAGAGTAGTATTGCAGTATTGAACAAAAGATGCGAATGCATTGTTTTAGTTCGATAGTGCCCTAGATTCTATACTATAGACCGATAGGTACTTAAAAGATGGTAAACAATCTTGACGTGTCTTTTTATTTAAACTTACACTTTATAAATCAAAATCTTTACATTTTACAATTTAGGTATGAAAAAATCATTTACTTTCATAATTGAATTGTATAGTGTAACGATTTTCATTTTTAGACTGCGTATTTCAATAAAAAGACATGTCAAGATTGTTTACCATCTTTTAAGTAGGGTCAGGGAGGGTACAGTTGCTCGAAGGGAACAGTCGCTCGAATGCACTTTGCTGGAAACTGAAAGAGCTATCTATCTGTCCTCTACGTTAATAAGAAGCGTTAGACATGCGATCGTGTTCGAACTAATCCGTGAGCCGCTCCGGCGCCACACGGTTGTGTGATGACGTGGTTTGACTTTTATTCAGCCGAATTTACATTTTCACGAAAGTTTGACTTTGTTTTTTAACTAAACTTTTGTAGGATTCTTAATTACTGTTGTTTTTGTCGAAAAGTATGACTAATCTACTTGGTATTGACTGATAATTCAGTGCTCTAGGTCTATGCGTTTGTTTCTAATTTGATCATTATTTCAAAATGACGTCAGGGTCAACAGTGGCTCGATTTGGAGAAGTACACACTGGCTCGCGAGCTACTGTGTACGTATGAAATTATAAATGAGTAAAAAAATTACTACCGACAAAGTTTAATTTAATAAAAGTTGAATACTTAAAAAAGTTTTTGATTGTTCTTAGAACTTTAAATTTAAAACCTGACTGCTAATATAATAAAAGTTAAAATTTATACGTACCTACGTATTGGCAGAATGCCGCGACGTAAAAGATTGCCTTCAGTACTTAGAAAAATAATAGTCAACCAGACGGCGGAAAGCCTACTCGAAAGTTTTTATTTTTGTTAGAACCACTGTATACGGAGGGTAGTACACAGTGGTTCGAGCCACTGTGTACTGTTAGCCGTTAGCGCAACTGTGTACTAGGCGGTACTAGTCACTGTGCACCTATAGTAGTACACAGTGGCTCGATTCCCATTTTTAAAAAAAAGGTCTTTATTTATTTTTCGGTGTAAGTTATGGGAAATCTATTTACTACATATAAAACTTCAATAATGAACGCTGCTTTGTGCCTAGAAAAAATACTCCAATCACTAATACTTTTGATACTATAGCTCGTTGAAAAAATCCTAGCGACTGTACCCTCCTTGACCCTACCTATCGGTCGAAAGTATAGATAGGTAACATACAATTTTCATATTTTGAATTTTTTTTTTTTTAAAAAACGTCCTTAAGCTCCAAACGCGCTGACAGCGGAAGCGGAGCGGTGATGCGATGGCGTGATGGTATGAACATACCGCTTTTTTACCAACCGGTGCTTCGTGCGCCGTCTTTCTTATTATTTTGAACATTAGGTACAACCGATATAGTCACGCCACTGTGCCGCGCCGTTCTGATTGCGTTTGAAGCTTAAGAAACTTGTGAAAATAGGGTTAAAAGGTTGTAATTGAACGTTTGCCTAACAGGTGAGCTGATGCACTGTTCTTCAGTCTGAAAATAATTTACTTTTTTCAGGTCTTGAAAATACTCGTAGAACATAAATGCAACGTGGATTACTCAAGTGTTGTGACAGACGTTGGGAAAGAGTGCTACTTCCCGGATCCTTTCATCGCGTCTATGACGGCAGATCCATGGACGACTTCCGTCATGCTACCTTATAGTTTGTATTGTGAACCAGACCGGTTGCTGACCTTTGCACTGCAGACTGGGATTTTGAGCAGGATAGCACCTCAAGTAAGGACCCAAAATCACAAAAAATACATCCATTTAATAGAGTATGGCAGACGTGCGCTGCATCCCGTAGCGGAGTGACGTAGCAACCCTACCGCCACCTATCCTCTAGTAGAAGAACTTCTTCCACAAACGTCATCAACTGTCAAAGTGTTCTACATCGCGCTTACGAAATTTCGAAGATCGGTTGCATAAATACAACTTCCAAGTGTCTCTCAGCAGACCTCGGTCCCTAGGCATAACATCTGCCTGGAGAGATCTCTCTATTGAAGTATTTTCCACACAACCAATCACCGAGTGAAAACCAATTACCATTTTACATCGCTATTTTTTCTTTTAGTACATGGTCGCATGGTCTTTATGTTTCGTCTAAATGTACCTACGTGTGGACATTTTTATGCTTTCTCAAACTTATACTAAGGCGAAATTGAAGTGGTAATTTTTAAACACTGCGTTGTTTTCAGTTCATAGTCGCATAAAACCTACCTGTTGTGGTTAGAACCACTACAATTTTTACAAGGTTAATGTTTTTTTTAGGTTCAAAGACAATTACTGGGGACCATAGACAGTTCATTTGAAGGAATTACGGTTGAAGAGCTGCCCTTTCGCGTCCCACCGCTGAAGCATTTATGTAGACTGCAATTACGGAGTGTCCTACGACAATCCGGAGTGAAAAACACGGACATGTTCCTACAAACTGTCGATAGATTACCTCTACCTAACACGTTGAAAAGCTACTTACGGTATATGTTATAGTATAGTTATAGTACAAAAACAAATTTATTTTAGATGCTTTTATTTATAATGCCTTGTTATTGCACAGTTATCAAATAAGTGATAAAAAATTATAAAATCGTTATGCATACTGACTAATTCATGCAATAATGATCAACATTGTAAAATGTGTAAATAATTATTTACTTAGGTATATGTTTTTACGTAATTACAGTATGGTACAGTATCGTCAGGTCTGGGCACGCAATTTTTTTATTTACTTGAAGTTTGCTCCGTTCGCCATGAATTCTTCAATTTCAGCAACTCTGCAAGCAAAGTAGATAGGCTTCAGAAAAATCAAATAAACAATTGATCGATTCTCCTTTGTTTTATTTTATAACACCGTTTTTTGTATGGCAGATCGATGTGAAAAGGCAGGCTTAATGTTTAAAAATGTTACAAATACTTTCATTTAACTTTGAGATTTACGATGCCACATTTTTAAATAGTTTTTTGCTAATTGAAGAGCTTCTAATATGACCGAGACTTTTTTATAACAAAGCGTTAGTAACTTTTATGTCAAAAAATGCAACATCACAACACACACACGTACAAAATTTGATAGATAATCAAATAGATATAACTAAATAGATAGTACATCATCCAATCTGAACAGATTTACAAATATTGTAATGTTATTCTTGATTATAACAATGGTAACGAACCTTGCTGTGCGAACGTGTGTTTGTGTATGGGTGTAAAAAAGTGAATAACTCACGTCCTCGGTACGTATGTGAGGTTCTCGACGCCGGTCTCTGTTATGAGAACGTCGTCCTCGATCCGTACGCCTCCAAACCCATGGAAGCGCTCCACCACGTCCCAGTTGAAGAACTGCGACTGCTCGGGATTGTTCTTGGCCGCGGTTAGCAGCTGCAATTATGGGTTTTGTTATTTATTAGCCAAATGTCGTATCGATTGCCAATGAGAATAGGAACACATATAGGACAAGATTCGATAAAGTTGTAATGCTGTATTTAAGATTATTGTCTAAAGCAGGGGTCGCCAACCCACTGCCTCTGGCCTCTAGCGCTAGCCTCTTTGCGGCTCTCAAACGTTGTATTTTGAATATAATTTTTAATACATGTAATTCTATACATTCAAAAGTATACAGAAATCTTTAGATCATTTTGTCAAAAAGGTTCACGACCACTGGTCTAAAGCGTTTGCCACACCAATCTAATAACTGGAAAGCAAATTTAGTCGAAATTATGAGATCCGTAGACAATCTAAAAATCTAAAAACACCGGATTAATAAGTTGAAGTGGCAATAATGGGCAGGCCACATTGCACGCAGAGTAGATGGCTGATGGGGTCGAAAACTGCTAGAGTAGAGAGTTGGAGACCATGGACCAGCAAGCGCAGCTTACGCACCTACAAGATGGCCTTTATGAAGGTCGCCAGAAGATGCTGCATGCAGGCCGCTTCCAACAGCTACTTATGGAAGTCTAAAGGGGAGCCCTATGTCCAGCAGTGGACGTCTTGTGGCTGAAATGATGAATGATGATGGATTCTGGCGCGATGTGTGTTGCTCACGGGCTTTATAGCTCGACGGTGAGTGTCATAGCGGGTAGCAAGCGCGCTGTCTAGCTGCAAAGGAAGGCAACAGACTCACAGGGGGGATGAAGTAGCATCCAGGTTCGACAGTGAGCATCATATTGGCCTGCAGCCGCCTCGCGGTGCGCAGCCGCGCCAGCGGGCCGGCGGGGCGCGGCGGGCAGTGCGCCAGGTACCCGCCCACGTCGTGGACGTCCAGGCCGAGGAAGTGGCCCAGACCGTGCGGCTGCAGGATGCCGTTCACGCCGTGCTGGGGACAGCGAACGTTGAGTGATTATAGTCACCAATCACAGAGTGAAGATTCACCAATCACAGAGTGACTATTCATAAATCAAAAATCACAGAGTGACCATTCATAAATCACAGAGTGACCATTCATTAATCACAGAGTGACCATTCATTAATCACAGAGTGACCATTCATAAATCACAGAGTGAAGATTCACCAATCACAGATAGACCAGTCACCAATCACAGAGAGATCAGTCATCAATCACAAAGAGACCAGTCACCAATCACTGAGAGACCAGTCACCAATCACACCCGGAATCAATTACCAAGTGACCACAGTCACCAATAACTGAGCAATCACAAAGTGACCATTCATCAATCACAGCATTACCAAAACAAATCGACCAGTCACCAACCACAGAGTGACCATTCACCAATCACTGTGCAACCAATCACTGAGTGACGAGTAACCAATCACCGAGTGATCAGTCACCAATCATCGTACGACCAATCGCCGATGACATTACCGCGCGCGAACGTGATTTAGTCGTTCCGTACGCCAGCCGAAAACACAATGGATGGGCGTATCGTTATGCTTTAGTCAAAAGTATTTTAAAAAGTAAGTACGTAGTAAATGTATTTTATAACTTACTTTAATCATTTCCTCCACATCGCCCTTCAGCAGACCCCCTTTCTTGAGATGCTCTAGCATGGCCCTGTTCGCAACCAGATGCATTTCATCCCACATCGCCCCAGGCTTTGCTGCCCTGAAACACGGAATTTTCTAATCAAAAAACATCCTTAATAATGGCAACAATATTTCAGGTTACATCTCTGTTCTTTCACTATGTAGCGACCCTAGCGCCACCAATTGTCCAGTAGTGGAACTTCTTCCACAAACGTCATCAACTGTCAAAGTGTTCTACATCGCGCTAACGAAGTTTCGAAGATCGGTTGCACATGTGCAACTTCCAACTTTCTTTCTGCGAACTTCGGTACACAGGCATAACATCTGCCTGGAGAGAGATCTCTCTTTTAGTCTTTCCCACAACTAGTATACTATTCGGCATACAACTTGGCACGATTTTTGAGAGAGAGAGATTGAGTTCGCGCAGCGTAAAAAGCGATGTGCGATGGCATAATTTGAAAAGAGATGCAAAATTAAACCGGCTAAATTGATTGTCAGTATTATGATATGGAACTCACTCGAGAACAGCGTCCCTCGCATACAGTACGGCTTCGTAAATCAGTTTCTGGTCTTCGGTGAATTTGCCGTTGGCGGGAAACGAGCACGTAATGTCTGCCGCGTACCCGGCATAGTTACCGCCCATGTCGAATAGGCTGGAATAAATACAATAAACTTAAAACATTTATAACTTATTTGCCCTCAACCCCGTCTACGAAGAATTGTATCGCAAACCCATCGGATATGTTTTTTTTTTCGGGATAAAAATAGCCTGTGTTCCGGGTGTCAGATTCTTGCCCACTTAATATTCGCTCATTGGGCGTAATAACCCATGGTTTACAAAACGTTATATGCTGAACGATGTTTTAGGGGTAGGTTGCAGCAAAATAAATAATGATGTGCCTCCACTATCGATAGTTAATGATTAATAAAATTATATACACATTTTGTTTTTCATCACTTCAGAAAAAAAACTGTTTAAGACTTATGTTATCCCGGTATATGATCTGTGGATAGCGATTACTCACCAAGTCACCACATATCCCCAGTCTTTATAGGCTTAGTGTTCGGCGCGCCGGCATGGCCATAGTGCAGCGTAGCCCCGTTATGGCCCAAGTTGCAGATACAGGTATGACAGTAATGTAGTGACAGTTTTACGCTTCACGACAGAACGCAAAGCGGGTACTGCTTCTTGGCAGTAAATGGCGATCTGTGGATAATGTTTACTTACCACATATCCCCATTCTTTATAGGCTTAGTGTTCGGCGCCCCGGCATGGCCATAGTGCAACGTAGCGCCATTATGTCCCGAGCCACATATGCACGTGTAGGAAACGTGCCGGCAGCCGCCCACGCGGTAACAATGGTCCAGGAAGATGGACTCGCATTGGTACTCGATCAGACCCGGTTTGGTGAAGAGCATCACCTGGGACAATGGAGAGTAGTTTAGAAGTCAGTAACATACGTAACGTAAAATTACGCCTATGTTCCCTAATGGGGTAGGCAGAGCACACGAAACGCAAAAGACAACTTTATGACTATTTAACGCGTCGCAGCCACTTCTAGCATAGGTAATTTAGATTTGATAACAGGTGGAACAGGTATAATAGTGACAGGTTGCTAGCCTGTCGCCTAAGGCATGCCTGATATACATGCCTACTTTACTTAGTTTAGTTGTCTCTTACGACATCCACGGTAGAAATGGAGTGGTGTCATTATATCCCGACACCACACAGAGAATTAACAATAAATGCTAACATAATCAAAGTATTGCATTGTATTTATCTGCATAGCACCTATCTTCAATTTTATCCAGTAATCTAGTTGTTAGCATTTATCTTATCAAAATTCGTTATTATTTTTATAACTGTTATTACTGATATGATGATGTAGTTTTAACATTTGCATTTAAAAAAAAATATCCGATTTTTTTAATATTAAACTGGTTACGAAAGAGGATAAGTAATAAATTTCCTCGATTTTATTTATGTACTTGTTTTTATCAATATTTTCACTTTATTTACATTTACATTCTATTTGTGCCTATTTCATTCATTCGCTTTTCGCAATCAGTGCTTCATGAATCTATCGGAAACCTTTTGTCTTAAATATCGTAGAACTAGGTATAGCTCTTGCGATTCACGATGGCGAATCAGCTTTATTTGATGTAAAGACGTATCTGCATACGTGTCAAAAGTTTACGTAAATTCTTCCTACATATTAGACAAAAACACCATAAAATAAATTAGCTCCCCATTAAGAATTGGAGAGGCTACGGCTATATGATAAGTATTAGTATTTTATATGGTATAATCACCTGTTTGTGAGCATCTGATGATACTTTGACGACATAGCGCATCACTTCTATCTCTTCGGGGGTCTTGAAAACTCGCCTGAAACATAGTAATGGTAATCTTGTTAATTGGAAGTGGTTATCTTCAAGAATAATCTCCCAAAATACGCAATCATATGTAATGAAACATTATAATGCCTCAGTATTGAATTAAATTAATAGGCCACTACTTAAATGGAGTTTAGCTCGACATGTTCCGGGCTAGTCGTTTACCCTTGCTGAAGGGCTACGGACTGGTCAGAAATATGTTGAGCTAAATTCTGTTTAAGATCTTTCCATTTAGTCTCAATGCAGTTTTGTTTTTTTTGATATTATTAAAATAAGGGTCAATAAAAACAAAATCACAATTGCATAAGTTGTGCACTGTGACTATACTTTAGCAACAGCATGACAAACAACAATTTTTCATTTGTATTTGCAGATAACTACATTACACATAATATATGTTCAGCTGTGCTAGAATTGTAGTGTTCCACATGAGTCATTTCATAACAAAGACTGCATTGTAGATAATGTAGGTAGGTACACAATTTATGAGTAAAATTATTTAGATAGTGTAGTGTACACGCCTACTTCACTGTAAATTAATACATATTTAGAAATGAGGTATCAGTGCAATGTATAGTGTTAAACAAAAAAGTTTTGATTATTTTATTGATTAAAAAGATGAAAAAAATATAGATGCGGTTATTTTTCAGAAGTTAATTAAAATTATGTACCACATTCATATCAGTCTAAAGTGATTACTGAACATTATTTATTTGCCTTTGTTATCATAAAACAATCAACAGATAAAAATTTGGATAAGGTAGTGTTGTAACTTGCATAACATGCTCTGAACAATTATTTAAATTACTATTTATGGGACCAATTAGAGTAGACAAGACAACATGAGCAATAATGATCAGATACTATTATACATATAATGTCATATGCTAATAATAAAAGAGCCAATACTTTCGCTAGTGCATTAACTGCATATAGTTAAAAAAAAATACTAGTTATTCTTTGGTCTTGCATGTTTAATCAAATAAAGAAGTAACTCAAAATGGAAAATAGTTTAAACTTGATAATATGCTTCTGAAAGGAACAAAAAAAAAGATAGAGTTACTTCTCTATTTGAGTAAATGAGATTCATGATCAATAATAAAAGATTTAAACTTACAATTCTGCAATGATGGGAAATAAAGTTTCATTGTCCACTTTGAATCTGGAAATAAACATGTTGTTTGATTTAATCACATGAATTAGGATTAGGGCATAATTTGTTGTTTTTATTCATATTGTTGATTAACTTACTCATCAATTCCTTCAAATACAGCTTCTTTGGCAGTAAGTCCACTGTCAGTGTTGGGGCCACTCTGCAAGAAGATATAAATTCAATTATCTAATATTTTACAGTATAATATATTGTAAGACAATCAGAATACAACATTACCAGTGTCAGCAGAGTATCTGGATTCAGTCCTTTCAGAACTTTTGTAATCTAGAAAAAATAAATAAACAAACATTAGACTGACATATTGTACAAGTTAGCAGAGTTGAAGGAGCCGTTTAATCAGAGTTGTGTGCCTACTAATATTATAAATGTGAAAGTTGTTATGTAAAATATGGATAGGTACATTGTATGTAATGAAATTTTAGTAAAAACATAGGCTATTGAAAGTGCAAAAACTGCACAAAGTCGAAAGCAGAAGCTAGCATTGAAGTCAGCCAACAAAATACGAATCACTCAATTTTGTTGCAGTCATTGACATACTTAGGAAAGGGCAGAATAACCATTTTCTTTCTTCATGCCACCTGCTGGCATTTCGTTTGATTGCAGTATTTGCAATTCATATTTATAAGCAACTTTATATTAAACATACATACCTCGTCAACATAATATACATGATCTACAGCATAGATCTTTTTGAAGTCATCACAAGTATGCAGTTTGCCCATCCAGACCTCGTATTCTGCCGGGAGGCGAGGAACAAATAGGTATGAAGTTGAAGACGCAGGGTCGAGGGCAAAGAAGCAACCCTCTTCCCGCACACCACACACCCAAGTGAAGTATGCTTCCTGTAAACATTATGTTTCATGGGTTTTCATCAATGCATTTGCTGCAAGTTGTTATTAATGAAATTTTTACAAATATTGCAAAAACCATGGATAAACTATTAATTTTTTTTCAGTAGTAATAAGCAAAGATCATCTATACTCCGTTTCATATAACATTAGATATTTAACTGTATTTGACAAATTTTCAAATATACCCAAGCTAATGGTGATAGTGTTGGCAAGTTTGACAGCAATATAACGAATATAATCATTTTATTAGTCTATTTTGAGATTCAACTTTCAGTTTTGTTCAAAACATAGCATAATTTTTTAAAGAAAAACTTTTGTATTAGGTGTTTTATTTGTTGCTCACATTCTCTAATTATCAGACTTAGGCGCAGCGCAGACGACAGAGTTTTGTGCGAGCAGCAATAAATTCTCGCCATTCACGCTGACATTTTCTACGAAACTCTGAATGGAAATTCCTAGAAGCTGTCACCGCGCCATTCAGACAATTTATTGCTGCGCGCACAAAACACTGTCGTCTACGCAGCGCCTTTAACATAATTTTAAATTTTAATTTATCTATATAAAAATACAGGTATCATTACAGGCTAGAAATGCAATACGATATTGTAGCAACTATACTCTAAAAACAAGTTAAAAAGTTAAGGAGCTTAAACCAATGTTGAGAATATAAATTTATTTTGAAACTTACTTGTCTGAATACATATTCAACGTCCGTGTCATAGTGGTTTATGCTCTCTCCTCCCTGTAGCACAACAATTTGCCCAGGCTTCAGCTTCTCTGCTAATCTTTTTCTGTTTTTGGCAAATAATGACATGGGCACTTCTAGAGTGCCCGCTCCCATAGACCATGAAGTTGCCATTTCTTCTGCACAACAAGGCATAAAATGAAAGAAATACTGATAACAAGGTATTTAAATTGATACGTAAGTTTAACAAGCAAGATAAATTACTCCGATAACATAATTCTTGGGTAATAAGGCATGCCAATACGGTCGATTTACCTGCTACGATAGCTGCACGAAGAGTACTTGTTTTATTTAACTGACACAAAACAAAAGAAAGACGCCAGCTGGCTGTTGTATATTTTTATTTTTCCGATGTAGATGTACACTATAAATATGAGTATGAGTGTATTGTAAACAACAGAAAGATACTTGGATGACAGGATGACAGTGACACCACTGAACTGAACTTGTGGACCAACGATTGTATTGTCACAAACTAAACGTCAAAACGAAATGAACCGACGGAACGGCACAAACCTCGCGAGCTTTGTTATGTAGTAGTTTTGCTACTCAACGCTAGATGTCAGTGTAATGTACTTCCATTCTCCAACAGGTAGCGTACGAAATCATAAACGTGGTCTTAAAACCACTCGCAAAAATCTATTTTGATAACTAGCTACACCTCGCTAAATTATGAATGTGGTTCATAAGACATATTGATTATATTTTTATTACTTAAAAAAGGAGAAGTAGTATTGGACAAACATAGTTATAACATCAAAATAAGGATTATGACGGTTGGATTTATCGGTTAGTCATAACAAGTTCTGAGTAAATAGGTAAATACCCAACTTGTTTACAATATATTTCTTGTTGTTTTGTTTTGATTGTCGTATTAGAAATGTTGTTTTCAAGCGATATCTAAAGCAAAAGATAATCGTGAATAATGTGTGTTCAATTTACATTGACCCAGTAACACTAAGCGTCAGCAATGGTTGAACTAGTTATAAGAGAATAGAAAGGAAGGTATGATCAAGGTATTTTACACTTATTTCCTTCAAGTAGGTATATGACGTAAATATGAAAGTGAAGAAAAACTGATTTTTAGTTTTATATTTCTTTATTTTTATTACATATCTAAATCACAAGATCGACGATAAATTAAACTATCTAAAAATCACAAAATGCACTAAAACATGCACACATGTAATACAATGTTTTTATTACCCGATTTGGTACAGTTCTGTTGTACATATTTTCTACTTTATGTACTTCCTAATTTATCGAACATTATCTAGTAATATTGCCTACAAATTGCATAGGTAACGTTAGGATGACATTTTTTTTAAAGTAGTATGCCTTATTACTAAAATACAAAAGAACAGTGTGGAGATTATTGCTTTGTCGTGCTTGCACTTCACTTTTAAAAAGCTGATGCAATGTCGCTAAGTAAACATGTTTTGAGCATGAAAATATTTATACTATGTATTTGATTACGTAGGTACTTCCGACTTCATACGATTTGTTAAGTAACAAGTGAGAATATTACAACGATATCGAATGGAATAAGTTTTGCTAATTATATAAACTATCAATGAAATATTCATTGGCAGAATTCACATTTCTATAACGTTACACGAGAAAATTAAAGCTGTTTGCTGAATACTATTAAGAGATATTGTGAAACAGGTTAATTAAGGGTTCAAATGGAAATGCCTCGGTACTAATAATATTAATAAAATTAACAGTCCTTCAATAATTTATCTAAACTACTAGTAGAAATAGGTAAATTTGGAATGAGTAACAAAAGTATCGTTTGTTACGTCATTTAGTACTTTGATCAGTTAAGGTCACTATAAAACGAAGAATAAATATTATGATTGTAGAGTTTGGGCCGCCATTTTGGTTCGTTCTCGTGACTCGTGCGTGACACGTCATAGCTGGCCGTCCCGCTCGCACGCGCGCTCCGCATATAGCACCATTGTAACCCGACACGTTTCGTACACACAGCGATTTCACAACACGTTCCACACTTTCACAGATTAAATGTTTTGTTTTATCTAAATTATGAGTCTACTGATATTTCGTGACACGATTGTTTCTTTTCTTGTAACCTCCGAACGGCCTCGGCCACCAGGGCGCGCTGTTCGAGCAACCTCTCGACGAGATTGACAGGTTCTTGCTTTCTAATGTAGTAAGGTGCTGCCCGAGCCCGAGCTTGCAGGTGAAGCTTTTGTTTCAGGCCAAGGGTGAGCTCCTCAATGGCCGGTAATCTGCTCGAGGCCAAAGGGCGCGGCTCTTCTTCCGTAGTTTGCCGACTGTTGTATCTTGAAGGTTCTTTCAACATAGTGAACGACAAAACCGGCCGAGACAGTGTAAAAACTGATAATGAAGCAGCGCAGAGATCTTACCGGCACGCAACAACGTTTGCGAATGAATGAGCGAGAGCGAGTGAGCTGCCTCGAGGGCCCGCGGGGTGGCAGGCGGGAGGGGCGTGACGTAGACAGTTATGCGCAGTCGTGCCGGGATGTATACAAACAATACGATGGACGTAAATAAACACAAGACCGCCTCGTCGCGCCTGTACGGTGATTACTGTCTATGTGTGAGTGTGTCTGGTCGACTGGCCCAGCTAACTGTGGCTTCCTAAAATCTTTACCGCATCGTCTAGATTTGCACAGGTGGTCTACTTTCGGAGTAAGGCTTCATAATGAAAAGTGCCCTAAATTTGACTGACTTGACTAGTCGGAAATTTTTAGTTTGAAAGTCTTCCGGCAAACTTAATATGAATAATATGTTTTAATCACTGTTGTATTTAAAGTAAATATGTCATTAACTTGGAATATTCCTAAACTATTATCTTTTTAAATGTCTATAAATAAAACAAAAGCTATTTTAAAAGAATTTTGCATTACGGAAAACTACAAAACTTTCAATTTAACAATTCTGAGAGACCATGAGGAAGGTTGACTCACCTGAAGTCACACATACACTCTTAACAGGACGCTGCTGTGATATAAAAACTCCATTACTTGTTCCAAATGAGTCGATGTGTAAGTGATGATTTGCGTGTAGTAGTTGAATTCTACCTGTTCCGTTGAACTAAAAACGGACATTGCCCTCGGTTTAAAGTTTTTTTGGACAATGATGACACCCAGTTTATTATTATGGAGCATTTGGCTAGTTTGTGTTTAAATTTACTTCAAAGCCTAATTCTAAAGATTCATATTCAAACCACATGTTGTTTTAGCTAAGTATTCTATGATTTTTTTCTTCTAAATCTTTTAAAACAACTCTATAAAAAGTCTCATTTAAAATGAGAATCAAATTGAACAACACAATATACCTATCTCATTGGGGTTTATGCACATGTCCTAAATAAAAACCAGATTCGCAATATTGTCATCACGGCACGAAAACGTTGCATCATCTTTGATTTTAGAGAAAGTGTAGACATGTACATGAGTAAGTAGGGACAAAAGCATGACTTATAAACGATTATAAGTAGCACGTCTGTATTGATCTACAATTGTCGACGAGAATATCAACAATTTATAAACATTAATGAAATGATTCAATAGGTACTTGAACATAAAGATCAAGTGTGAATTTCAGGTAAAGACTGACATCATACAAATATGTTTCGAAATCCAAGTGATTCATGACTTGATTATTTCATCAACCTATTATTCGTATGTACCTTCTTAAGTTCTGCCGTCTTTAGATCAATATTGGCTACCCTAAGGAATGGTGAATTACAGATTAAATTACTGTACACAGAAAAAAAAAGATAAAAATGGTGTACACTAAGTAAATGTAGAACTCTTCACTTACGGTAACAAAACAAGTTATTTTTTCTACTATCAACATGAAAGTAGACAGCTTGTTTGTTAGTTGTGCGTCAGATGGAGGAGTCATCGACTTCTAAATAGTGCGACCGTTGCAGATACACCTTTTTTCCTTTAGTTTTTATGTCTTAAATCAACAGTAAAACGTGTCTCGGGTCTTTTCTGACAACATATTGCATACATTTAAGATAAACGTACGTAGTAATGAAGTCGTTTGTTAGTTTTAAATTCAACGTTTACCACGTTTTTTAATAGGTTAGTCACACCGCCCGTCACACGCGTGTTTATCTCTAGCTTCTTCATTTTTATCATTTTGTTTATAAACACGTATGCTTTCTGTGTAATAAGAACATTTTTATGACTGTAAACTATATGTACTGTAACTGTATACATATTTCCTTCTGGATCCTGACTTACTGCTTGTTGTTTTAGTTCAATGTTTTACGTGTTGCGCAAACAGAAGATGTTTTCCATTTGCCAATACCGACATAGGATAGCGTGGTTTTCCTCATTTAAATCCAGGTAAACAGCCTGCTATTTGATTTTAGTTTGCCAGGTTACTCAACAAAGTAAATCAAGGCCAGCGTAACCTCATTGTTATAGGTAAAGTAACAAAACAATTGTTATTTACGTAAAAGATTTGATAAACAAATACTGATGGTTATCACGAATAGATAATATGTTTATCTTGGGCATAAATAAATTATTTAGGAAATATCATAGAATCAGCCTGTTTTATCGCAATATTTACTGAACAATATTGTACTTACCTGCCTACTAATGATCCTATTTACGTAACCTCGTGATTCTGGATCTGCCACGACGTGCCGTAATTGGTGCGTGGTATTTACTGGATTTATCCCGCCATGTCGTGTTCATATCTCATTCTTCGCGTATCTATTGTTGACATTCAATGAATCATTAACCCTGGGTTTTTAATTGACACGTGTTTATGAAGTCTAACTAATAAGAAGTAAATTATCTTTTTGCCACGCTCATTACTACTGATGCTAGGTACTTTTTGTAATCGAAAATGTATTAATAAATACGAATACGTAAATTCTTTTTTAAGTATGTCATGTCACCAATCAAAAAATAAACGTATGTACATTTAATTACCTCTATACTTTGTCTTACTCATCATTACTTACTACGTATACAAACAGCAACATAATTATCAAACTGCACACTTTTACGAATTTGACCAATCGAAGATTTTATGTAACTTACTAGATTTTTCAACTTTAGAAAGTTCTCAAAATGTCTAATTAAATTGTGTAGCCGCTACTACCTTACCGACATTATGTATGCCTTAGTTAAATTTATATTTTAATACAGTTAAAAGTATGTACATACGTGATCACTGCAACATTTGTGTAAATTAGCTATCTCACCCGGAAATACAAAGTTATTAAACAGTTGTGATAAGAAATGGTATAAGAAGTTTGTTGCGCCATCTATTGTCGGATAGAAATAATGTATTCAAGATACACGCCATCTAGCGTCGAATAGATTGTGATGCCTTGTAGAATTAGTATCACCTAAAGCTTAGTAACTATACGCCAGATACAAAGATGGCGCTCTCGACTCAAAATTTTAAATAATCTGTGAAATATTTCCCGCGTTTCCAGTCCACGTTTGAGACGCGTGTCGTTGTGAGTAAGAACAATGACGTTTGTCTGAAACATTTTCGAACTTTTCATTACATTATTTTGCGTGGGCAGTTCGCCAAAAACAGATGGGTAGGTAAAATTTAAAATAGTAACTAGTATCTAAGTAAGCGCAGTTTTTTTGCGCTTAAGTTCGAGTTCTAAGATATTAAACGTTAGCGAGAGACAAGTTTCGAAATGAGCCTATTTACAAGAAACTCAACTTAGCAGCATTACGTCGGCAGTTAGGATTTTCATGTTATTCTTTATGACTTATGAGTATGACTAAACACAGTTGGGTCGGTGTTGAAGCTCCCCGTATAGTAAAAGTAACACCCTAAGCTAAGTATTGAGCTCGCTTGCCTATCACTTTGAATAAAAGTTAGTAAGCAATAGGTATACAGATTTAAAAAGTTATAATCTTGCCAAGCTAGATTCCGGGGACTGTAGATAGATACCTACCTAAGTACTTACTTATAGTTACCGGTTATAATTATAACTTAGCTGTGCGTACCATACCAAAAATATTGTTCGCAAATTAGAATCAAGGTTTCGTACATACATTGGGTGACATGCTAGTAACCTCTGTCATTATTTAGTATATCTCTTTCATCCACTCACTCTTTCCACCTAAAATCATGGTTTTGACTATAAGTACCTCATTTGGGATCACAGGCGTTATGTATGTATGTAAGTGATAGATATGACAACTATTTCTGTTTTATTTTTCATAATGAACATAGATAAACACAAATAAGTAGTACAGATATACAGCAACAGCACAAAAACATAATTAAACATAACATCACACTTTCAAAAGTTCTTGACGCCCCCTCAAGCGTTCAGAGATGATAGGCACTACAGAATCCCAGTTAATAAGATAATGATTAATGAGTAGGATTTAGTTAATTCATAGCTATACAATAACGGTCATAGGCGCTCTTAGTGTGGGCTACAGCAAGCGATGCGGAAATAATTTTAAACAAAAAAAAACCGACTTCAAATCTATACTAATATAATAAAGCTGAAGAGTTTGTTTGTTTGTTTGAACGCGCTAATCTCAGAAACTACTGGTGCGAATTGAAAAACATTTTTTGTGTTGGATAGACCATTTATCAAGGAAGGCTTTAAGCTATATAACATCAGGCTGCGACCAATAGGACCGAAGAAACAGTGGAAAATGTAGGAAAAACGGGGGAAATTTGTCACTATTCCACGCGGACGGAGTCGCGGGCACAACTAGTTAGCAATATTTTGAAAGTATTCTGTTTACTGAATGTAAAATCTTGACTTCATCAACAAATTACCGAAAACGCCGTACATCTCCATATAAAATTTGAAGAGTTCCCTCGATTTCTCCAAGATTCCACCATCAGATCCTGGTGTCGTGCAAATGGGACCAATTTCGAGTTATACCCTTTCGATTAAAAAAAAAATTTTGAAAATCGGTCCACGGGTTTTCGAGTTATCGAGTAACATACACACAAAAAAAAAAAAAAAAAAAAAAAAAAAAAAAAAAAAAATTAGGTCGAATTGAGAACCTCCTCCTTTTTGAAGTCGGTTAAAAAAACAAAATACGTTTGTGTGGCTTTACTTTTCGGCCGGCGCCAATCTAGGTGGCCGGTATTAAAATATAGCAAAAGAGGTCGCTACAGCCAACTTGTAATTTTGCGAATATTTTGTGCTCTCGTAGTCGTTTCGGTTCCGGTTTTCACACGGTCTGGGGTGTTATTCTGTAACGTACAACTTGTCAGGCGATCTAAACTTAGAGCTTGTCATACAGGTTGCCTTTCGTCGCTTAAGTCAATCTAATCCATAATTTCTAAAGCAAGTTGCTTGACGTTGGTCTCGCATTGCTAGTAACATTGGGTAAGACTAAGACACCAAAAACGGTGAAACACCATATATAAAATTTACGTAGGTATCTATTGACGTAATGGTCATTAACATTATGATGGTGACCTTACAAAGTTCTGAGAATACTTTTTGTATATTACAGTCCAACCAATTTGATTCCTGATCCACTGCAGAACGTTGCAACCTTGTAACAATCATAACATAATGAAGATTTTCTTTGTCGAGTAATACAATGTCATAATCATAATGACGGCCACTATAAATAGGTTCTATGATGGGTCAGGAATTAATTGGTGTGATACTCAGTACTCAGTACAGTCCTACAGTCATCAGATATTTTTGCACTCTCCGCCGTGGCAGATATTAATGCTGGTGAACAAAAAATATCTGATACGTCCTTCTGTCCCCAGTAATAGAGTCGTATCAGATATTTATGCAGCTTTATTTCCCGTGTGGTGCCGGGTTAGAGAATAGCACCTCCCCCTTTCTTCCCGTGGGTGTCGTAAGAGGCGACTCTGGGAAAGGGTTGGTGTATTGTGGGCGACGGGCTAGCAACCTGTCACCACAATATCACGTTTGACCATCTGGTTACCCTCAAGTTGCTAAACGTGGCACTGAATTTTTGAATTCATGTGCTCTGCCTACCCCTCTTGGGAATACAGGCGTGAGAATATGTATGTATGTATGTATGTTTATTTCATCAGATATTGGTGCTGGTGACTGTACAAGTCGTGTTTCCAGCGCGTTGTTCCATTTTGGAATAAACAATACTTACGATGCTTGCCTAAAGGAATTTCCCATATCAGCGAAATTATTAGTAGATAAGTAAGTATTAAACGAAAAAACGAGGTACGTAGAAGTTGTAGCTATTCTATGAATCAGACTCGCCGAGATAACAATCCTGTCTGGGCGGCAAACAAACCGACATGATGGGTGGACTTACGGTCAGTCAGTGGAGACTGATACGTACTAACAGAGGCTTAATTCATTCTTCTTCCTAGTCCTACATTTAATGATTATGACAGTGTGGTCGTGGTCATGTCAAAATCGATGCTTGCGACCCGTCGCCACGTGTCTCTGTTTCCGCAGGAGTGGGAACAATCGTTGATCGTATTCCCCGTGACTTAATGAGGTCTGTCCATCGTGTTGGGGACCCGCCAAGACGGCACGGCATCTTAATTGAATCGTCGATAATTACTAATGTTCCGTGTGTGAGTCCTTGTGGGGGTGCGGAATTCTAAAAAAAACTGGGCGTAACAAATGAATAATCAATGACGTAGGTAGGTACGGTATTGTATTCTCTATCTATGTAGCATGAAGATAAGTCAAGAATTAATAACAACCGTAGTATGTACTTAATTTTGTTAAGTTTCGTTTTGTGTCTCTAATTATTTTGTCTACTATCTAATATTGGTTATAATTCGAAATCTTGTATACTTTAAGTAGGTAAACCTAGGCTTGGGTAAAAAATATCGATATATCAAAATATCGATATATTTTCAATAAAAAATCGATAATTATCGTCGATATTTTAAATTTTGATATATCGATAATCGATATTTTTTTCCAGATATCAAATTCGATATTTTTTTTATGAGCTCCTGTTCGACTTCAGTTCTCGATTAGGGCCGCGTTTAAAAACCAAGTCAATTATTACCAGACAGTAGTTTCTTTCAGTCACACATTAATGTTTTGCATAAAGCTATTCTTCACTTTACCCTTTACCGTGGAAATTTAACTTGTTTGCGAACGCGCCCTAAAAAGAATGTGCAAATATTTCGATATATATCGATATATCGATAAATATCGATATATCAAAATATCGATATTTTTACACGATATATATCGATACTTTAAAATAATATCGATATATCAAATATCGATATATTTTTCTCATTTGCACATCCCTAGGTAAACCCCACTTTGATTGCATTGCAGCTCATCGTCTTAAGAAATGCTAACGCTAACCTAGATACCCATAAACAAAGTTCCGTTACGTTGTAATTATTACTTCATGCATACCTACGTATAAAACCCTTATTTATCAGGCTACTATACATATAATGTAATGGTCTATCTACTTCTTCATTAATATTTATCTTCGTGTGGGGTAAACACATGTTTAGTTTCTTACGTCACAATCAGAATACTGAGAGTTCATTAGCCTGGTAACTTCGGAAGTAGGGTTTCTTCTCTTCGTTACATGAGCCTTCAATGAAACTATTGTCGTGGGTAGTAAACCACCCATTGAGCTACATAGCTTGACCGTAACGTCCCTCCTTAAACCTCGAGTTGCGCAAACGAACTAAATGACGAAAGAAAGTGAACGCAACGCTAGCAGCCCGACCGGCACCGGCATGGCGCTGGCAGTACAGTCGGACGCCATCGCCCCGACACTCGACTCGTTTTGTGACAGCTGAAAGCGCGCGCATTTTAAAATTCGAATGCATCTGTCGAATTAAAAAAAGTGTTTTGTTTTTAAAAACGATCTGAAAAAGTGGCATAGGTTAATAACCAAAATGGATTTGCAAAGTGAAGCGAGCAGTGATTCAAGGATCCTTATTGCGCGACATATTAGTGCTGAGAAAGCATTCGATGCACCAAACAATGCAGTGAATACGACTTTTTTGTGCCATAGTTATACCCATCAGCCCGACTTCAGGACATATGCGGAAGGTAATGCAATAAAGGAAGCGTTTATTGAAGCCGGTTAAATTTAACAACTCGTCTGCCTTTTTAAGTTCCTTCCGGGAGAGTAGATCAAGGGCGGTTATTGGCTCGATTGGGGTAGTTCCATGGTTGTACTTGAATTTCACAATGGTCTTTATTTTGACCTGTTAATAGCCTTGTAGTGAAGTTAGGACATCAATCAAATTTGTCGAGTTAAATAAGTTTGTTATTGTTTTACAACACGTGCAGTAGCAGTTACCTACTATGCCGGCACTTCATTTGACAGTTTGGATGTATCATTTCCATCCGTGTGGTAAAAAATAGATGCAAGGCGTCACAAATGTTTGCCAAATACGGTCAACCGAAGTACCCGGCTTATATCAAATCAAACGACAGCACATTTAAAATTGCGACATATACAACATTTGATTATGTTATGTATTAATACTCGTATTATGTACGTGTTACAGGAAAACATACCTTATTTAGACGGTGCTAAAAAAAATTGAAAATCACACATTTATTTTTTTATTTTTCATGCATCAAAGCTCATAAAAAACCGGCCAAGTGCAAGTCGGAATCGCGTACGAAGGGTTCTGCATCATAATCCATACAAAATTAGTTGTTATCATGCAAAAACATGACTAGGTACCAAGGTTAAGGAATTGAGAATCAGAATCAGAGCGTTTATTGAGAGATGCAAAACTTTAACATCGACATAAAGCCTCTGGCCAAATGCTTTATCATCTCTACTTTAAGTTTACATAAAAAAAATTGGTAGATACTTACCAATTACTTGCAATAAATTATGAAGTTGGAATCAGTATCAAATGCCATTGACTTTCTAATGTACGTAAGTAGTACTTATAATTAGGTAGCTAACTTATGCTAAGAAATGTAAAAACAACTACATACCTATCTTCAATCATACTACCATTTTAGGTACGTGTAAAAAGGAAAAATTAGCGCTACGACGGCGCACCTTCGGCAAAAGCATTTGTTGTATTAAATTGACGAAGTCCAAAACAAAAATTTTACTCCAGCAGCGAGTTAAAAAATTGTCGCCTGAAGTCCTCTCCTCTGGCTACATTACTAGGTAGCTACCTAGCTTTATCTATCTACTATCGTAGCTTTCTTTCTTTCTTTCAAAATCTGCGAGATTTTCGTCAGGAATTTTCAACACAAATTAAACATACTTATCCCGGCGCCGCCTTCGCGCTATCTTTCTAAAGCTCTAAATAGGTACCTATTTCTATCTCGTATCGTGAAAAGGAAAACGATGTATGTTGCATTTGCAAAATTCTTATTTTAGCTACATTAGCTTTAAGCAAAGGCCAAGGCCGTACTGTACCGGCTTGGTGATTCCAAAACTAGATCGATGCCGTCAGACTTAAAGTACGTATATATCAACATAGATCATGTCTGTGTTCCCAAATAGAGGAGCTCGAACCCTCGAAATGATACTAGACAAAACTGTGACTATGACACGTTTGCTAGCCCCTCTTAGCTTATTTTAGGTTTTAAGTTCCGTTTTTACCCACGATGTGCCAAACACCCTGTATGTTAATGTCTACTTGAATAAGAAATGTTTCAGGCGGCAGGTACAGAGGCACGTTATTAGTAGAATCGTCATATCGATCTCAAATTGTGTTGAAATATTCATCACCCACAAAGCCAAAAGGTCAACAGAAACGAGAATTATTTATAGTTACATTTAGACCCCGCTATCGGAGGTGCAAAACGGTAGCTGTCAATTTCGTCCCATTACTAGGGAAGGGTAAAAAATTTTTTGAATGTCGATAAGTAATTGTAATGACAGTCTAATGACATTTAATTTCTATTATATAAAATATTATTAAACGAACACTCGTAAACACAGCTAAATACTCGTAGAAATGTTGTAAGATGACATGGACTGTCTATTGACGTAAAAATATATTATTTTCTGTATAAGACTAAGTGGACAGTATTAACCTGTACTGAAAAGATTTATTTCAAGAGCGTTCATGCACTATCCTGCAACTTTAAACATAAGAAAAGTAAGATTTTTTGTTGTACTAATAACGATTTATATTTTTAATGCTAATGATTATCATAGATCCCAAAAAACATTAAATTGTATACAAATAAACGGTACATGTACATAAATTTTTTTTATTGAAAAATCAAGTATCGATATCGACATCACAAAATATGATTTGATGACCCGTCCCTAAGAATTTGACAGCTACCATTTTGCACCTCCGATAGCGGGGTCTAGTTACATTACACCTTTACCTGGGCTATCATTTTCAATGATTGATGATTTCGATTGTTTATGATGCTTATCTAATAATAGGGAATGGATGATTTTTTTAGATATGCTTGATTATTT
>BHDV01070780.1:144780-160200 GCA_005406045.1 Adoxophyes honmai | reverse complement strand
GAAAGCCTAAGAGCTTATTATAATTATTGTTTTATGGAGAGATAGTTTTGAGATCGGGAGAGTTCAACTAGATTTAGATCAGCTATCGAACTTATCGAAGTAGAAAGAAACTGTATACCTACACTATAGAGTTCAGAATTAAATACTAGTTCAGTGAAACGGTGTTTTCTTCTACAATCCGGGAGATCAAGGTGCAGTTTCGTACACCTAGCCATATCTTGTTCTAGGTTTAAGGAGGCACTTGCTAGAGGGCGCTACGCACAAAGGACGCACGTAAGTGATATACATAATTATAAATTTTAAAACTAAAAAACCTACCTAAAATATGCTACAAATGGCCAAGAAACGTGAAATAGTTGGTCATGGTTTTGCCTATGGAGCTTAAAGTGTGCTCTGCCTACCCCATTTGGAAATACAGGCCTGAAATATGTATAATACATATAAATAAATCATCCAGCCTATATACGTCCCACTGCAGGGCACAGGCCTCCTCTCAGTATGAGAGGGTTTTGGGTTATAGTTCCCACGCGGGCCCAGTTGCTTCGTCGCTGTGTGCAGTTTTCCTCACGACGTTTTTCCTTCACCGAATAGCTCGTGGTAAATATCAAATTCGATATCGCACATAAATTCCGAAAAATTCAGAGTTGCGAGCCCGGGGTTTGAACCCACGACCCTCTGCTTGAGAGGCCACAGGTCGAACCGCTGGGCTACCACGGCTTTGATATATGTATGTATGTATTAAATTAGTATGATTGTTGTTCTTTTTTTTCAGGTTTTCGTGTCAATATTGCCTCAAAAACTTCGGTACAGAGAAACTGCTCGAATCCCACATTGCCGTTTCGCATGTCAAGGAAACTGGGCCTTGTGAGCCTCGCAATAAGGTACAATACTCATTGTAAAAGAATTGTTGGAAGAAGTGCGTGCGTGTGTGTATATGCGTTTGTCGAGAGAGAGAGAAAGAAAGAAAGAGAGAGAGAGAGAGGGAGAGAGAGAGATTTGTTATTTAACGATTTTAATAATTTTATCTAAATTAAGTTTTCTTGAGAAAGAACCTAACCTAAAAATAATGACTTGCAATACTTCTTTCAGGAGTCGACGCTTCAAGATAGTTCAGATTTGAAGAAACATGCCCCGAGTGAGCGCACCAGCCCACAAAAATGACAAAAGTAGATCAACGTGGTGAACACGGTTCGCCGCGAGTTGAGTCGCGCGCGAGATAGATACTTGTCCCTGTCTAATTAGATAAGACCTCGCGTGACCAAAAAAATTAAGCGTGTCACAGACTAAGCAGATACGATAATACTTTATCTGTGTATAAATGTCATTTTTAACCGACTTCAAAAAGGAGGAGGTTCTCAATTCGTCGGGATCTTTTTTTTTAATTTTTTTTTTTATTATTTTTTTTTTATGTCTGTTCGCTGATTACTCGAAGACGCCTGGACCGATTTGGAAACATTTTTTTTTGTTTGAAAGGGTATAGTATAGTTTCCAGGTGGTCCCATTGTCAGCATATCTTGACCTGATGATGGAATATGAGGGAAATCGAGGGCAACCCTCAAATTTTATAGGGACAGGTAATGTTTTTAGTACATTTTTCAAAGCTACACCAGTATTTATGTCTGACAGTAAAAAAATATGACTGAGCTGATGATGGAAGGTCAACTCCTTAATGCTTAGGAGTTAAAGGATAATTCTTTCAATACTGAATGCACCTGCAGACTGGAAATTATAATTTCAGTAATTAGTGATGTCTGCTGGTGATGAAAGGTCACCTTCATTAGACAAATGCTTTCAGTATAGCCCAAATTTGAAGTGGGTTTTTTTTTGTTTAAAATTATTCCATATTATGTCGGTGCCAACAGATACTTCACGATAAAATATAAGTTATCTGCGTATTGTGTGTTAGCCACTTATAAGTCTGTGGCGGTAGCTCATTGAATTGTATATGGAGCGATATTGACAGATATCTGTTAAGATACATCTTACCTTATCTGCTTAGTGTGTGACACACTATACACCGGAACGAGATATGCGACAGACTTAAACCACGTATTCTTGATGTTATTAGTAGCAATTGAAATTGATAAACATGGTCCAATTCCGCCTTTTCTACTTAATCTATTTCGAATACAAAATTCATATTTTTATCTACGCGGGACTTAATCACGATTTAAATTAACAACAATTATTATTTGGACTGTAGCAAAGGGTGACGTATTTTTTTTTAAGTAGTGTCATTATGACAGCTATTTTAAGTGATTGTAACGTATGGAATGCGTTGAAATAAGCGTCTTTTACTTGAAAAAAGGTTTTTTTTTATTGAAATGACCGAGATTGAGATTATTAAAAAAGAAACACGTGGTTACATATAGGTAGACGACTAAAAAACTATTTAGTCCGTCAGATAGATGACCAAAAAATATTAAACATTATATTTTTATTTTCTTTGTCAAAAAAAAAAAACGATAATACAGCGCTTAAAAGTTTCGCGTGACGTCACTATAAGGTACAATTTTACCTAGGCGTGACGTCACAAGCCCCCACTCCGGAAGTTTGATGATATCTTTGTCGATGTTTAATTATTTGACAAACCAAAAAATACGTGTGTCATATTTTTCCATAATGTAACTAAAGGACTATACCTTATCGGTTTAGGTAGTTAAAACAATGTAAACAATCTTGACGTGTCTTTTTATTTAAACGTACACTTTATAAATCGAAATCTTTACATTTTACAATTTAGGTATGAAAAAATCATTTACTTTCATAATTGAATTGTATAGTGTAACGATTTTCATTTTTAGACTGTGTATTTCAACAAAAAGACATGTCAAGATTGTTTATATTGTTTTAACTACCTAAACCGATAAAGTATAATTAGAATTACATATTTTAATTTTAAATCAGTCGACATCCTTATTTAAAGATGCATACATTTTTTTTTCGGATTTTCAATATTTGCGTGATTATTTTTTATTTTCTTGCGTTTAAGTTCTTTTTGTCGTTATTTTGTGGTTTAGCTTTTATCGAGGTTTATTATTTAGGTTTGGGTTTTTTAGTTACGTGATATTAAGTTAGGTTAGTTTTTAGATTTGGTTCTTAAAATGATGACTTTAGGCTGATTTCACAGCTGTCCGGGAGACCCGTACGGGCTGTTGCTACGGGCCCCCGGAGAGCACAAATGAGGAACTAGGGCATCGTTTCACAGCGACGCGGAGCGGGTCCCGTGCGCACCAATCCGCGTCGCTGTGAAACGATGCTCTATTTCAGGGGTCACCAATTAGTTTCCCTCGGGGTCCATTTTAAGAAATGAAATGACATTCGCGGTCCGCACATTAAAAAAAAATTGAACAAAACAGCTAATTACGGTAACTACAAAGGTATAATAATTTACATAATACCAATGAGTAAAATGAAATTTTTTTATGAAGAAGAATTTAGTTATATTTTTTGTCTGAAGTTTGGAGTGGAATTGGTGCAAAATATTGACTTTAAATTCTGAAGATGAATGACGATAATATTTTCTCGGTCCGCATACAATGGGTCGGCGGTCCGTATGCGGACCGCGGTCCGCCATTTGGTAAACCCTGCTCTAGTTCCTCATCTGTGCTCCCGCTCCGGGCGCCCGTAGCAACAGCCCGTACGGGTCTCCCGGACAGCTGTGAAGCCAGCCTCAAGTAATTTTGGCGCGTAATTTGTACCTGTGGAATTATGCAGCCTCTATCACTAAAGAACAGGCCATAATGGATGCTGAAGAGTGGCTTTTAACAACGAAAGTGAAATGCCCAACTTGTAGGAACTGAGGTGAACGTCCCAGTGCTCGACACTGACCCAATACATGGCACTTGCAACCTTATGTCACAGTAAGACGGTGACAGACGTGTGTCATCTACTGGGCGTTGAGGCGTCGAGCATTGGTACATTTTGGTCAAAAGAAAATAAGAGTTCGTACAAGATGGACTTTCCTTTTTGTCGCTACTGAAAAGGTGAAACCATGTCACCAACGAAGAATAGTAAGAATACGTTTTTCGACCGGAGACATGACTTAAACTGACTCTGAGGCTGCTATTCCACTTTTTCCGAAGGGACAAAGTATCTCAGGCGGCTAAGGCGCAGCGCAGACTTTTTGTGCGATCGAATCTGCGGCGCACAAAAAGTCTGCGTGGATTGTATGCATTGTGCGCTTGACTTTTTGCGCGTCGTGTGCGTTGCTGCATATAATTCCATAGGTTCTATTTTCACAGACTAAAAAGTCCGTCGCGGATAGTCTGCGGTCTGCGCAGGGTTTAAGTGTCGCCGCACGGGCCACCGGCCACAGCCACAAACTGCCACGAGAAGCTAGACGCAGCTGCAGAAGTAAAAGTGAGCGACAGCCACTTGTTTACAATATTCCCAAGAAAATAAGTCACATCGGCTGTTACCGTCTGCGCCGAGAACCGCAGAACGATATCCGAGAGTAGCCGAACGAGTAATTTATCTATATTGAACTTTATTTACAAACGCTCTGGGCACAATTTTGCTTGCTATGCACACACTTTAGTTCGGCTACTCGACGCATTTGGCGCTGGGGTGCTAGACATCTGGCATGAATCATCTGCCTGAGACTTCAATCAATATAACCAATCACGCAAGTGTTCAGCGCGCGAAAAAATCTCTTTTATCATTGGTAGATCGAATTTTCCCGCGTCTCAAAACTGGTCTATTACGCAGGTACATCGTGGAGCATTCTTTGTCTGGTAATACTGTACAATACTCTGTCGGTTTAGGTACTTAACTAAAAGTAATCAAACTTTGTGTCAGATTTGAGAGGTTAAGAAGGTTTTTTGTTACTACCCACAATTTAACGAATGTTTAAATAGTTTAGCAAAGGAAGGAGACAGTAAAAAATGTTCTGTTGGTGCCTAAGTTACAGATACAGATGTAGTGAGAAACTATTTTCCTTCGTAATTTTTCGGAAAAGTTCGTATTTATCGTACTCTCTCAAATAGCTTCAGTACCCATCTTAAAGCCGTAGGGGTAAGTCGCATCAGCAGACCAATATATTATATGTATAGAGTTGATAGTACGCAATCCAAATATTCGCTATAGTATCATTATTTTCAAATCCGTACCAATATATAAATGTGAAAGTGTGTTTGTTTGTTTGTCCGTCTTTCACGGCTAAACGGAGCGATGGATTGACGTGATTTTTTAAGTAGAGATAGTTTAGGGCACGGAGAGTGACATAGGCTACTTTTTATCCCGGAAAAAAATGATGTTCCCGAGGGAAAACAAAAATATAGTTTGCTTGATAGATCGATGGCGCTGAGTGTCGTTTGAAACGCGAAGTTTTCTTATAGTTGTGCTTTATACCGCAATATAACCGAGTTCCACGCGGGCGAAGCCGCGGGCGGAAAGCTAGTTACTTATAAAAACGTTGTATAGCCATGCTAAAACCTCGAAAACGGTTAAAAAAACCATTCCAAGAAAATTATATTTAATATTAACCTGTATCATATCGGAAAATAGTATATTCAAAAATAGCAACAACTCAGAGTATTCTAGCAAAGTTTTATTTTGTTGTCCTTTTAATTAATGTTTTAAAGTGGAGATAATGCTTGGTTTACTAGTGACAATAAAACTGAGTTGATATTTTCAAAGTTACAGGAAGTGGTTGTAACATCTCTATATTATACACTCACATTATTCATTTTGACATTTGACACTAAACAATAAAGTTCCATATTAATGGATATGAGAATGTCACTGATTTAATACGATCATACATTGACAGTTCGGATGTCATCGTATTCCGATAAAGATCCGAGTTTTCCCGAAGGAAAATAGTTTCTCACTACATCTGTATACCAGTAACAATCGGAATTAGAACAATAACGTTCATCAGATTAATAAATATTAGGTAAGATTCCTTTGCTAAAGTATTTGAATTTTGAACATCCAATAAAATGTGGGTAGTAAAACAAACCTTCTTAACATGTCAAATCTGACATGAAGTTTGTTTACTTTTAGTTAAGCACCTAAACCGACACAGTATAGACCGCGGTACAAATGTATCTACCACTTCAGAGAAGTGTGTGAAGTGCCTGAGGAGCATGCTAGGGTTGAAATTGGTGGGGAACACGATATTGTCGTGGTTGATGAATCCCATTTATACACTCGAAAATACCACAGTGTGTGCTAAATTTGGGTTTGGGCATTCGGGTGTATAAGTAGGTTGACTAAAAAATTTCACGTCGATATCATTTCCGACAAGTTTCCGACTAAAGTAGTGCTACTTGGATCCGATAATAGCGGCCGATGTAGAAGAAGATACATTATGTAATGTCGGACGTGCATCTGTCACATACGGACTTCCACCAGAGGTGCCAGTTTTGTTTTTACCGAGTCGGGATTTTTGAATTATTCGTGTGAAAACTGAGGGTTTCTTTCGTCAAAAGTGGGACATAGTAAAAAAAGTACATACTTAATCAGAAGTTTATGTTAGAAAATTATGTTTAGCGGACAATAGAAAGAAAAAATAGCCATAGAAAATGTACCTATTTTACATACATACATACATACATATTCTCACGCCTGTGTTCCCAAGAGGGGTAGGCAGAACACATGAATTCGAAAATTCAGTGCCACGTTCAGCAATTTCAGGGTATACAGATGATCAAATGTGATATTGCAGTGACAGGTTGCTAGCCCATCGCCCACAATACACTAACCCTTTCCCAGAGTCGGCTCTTACGACACCCACGGGAAGAAAGGGGGAGGTGCTATTCTAACCCGGCACCACACGGGATAAACCTACCTACCTATACCTATTTTAATAAAAAAAAATACCTATAATGTTTTAAACTGTCGCGATTCTCATTCGTATTTATATGTAGGTACGCGGGACTTAATCACGATTAATTTTAACGTCGAGAAGGTAAATCAATTAAATCGTGATTAATTAACTCCTGCGTACATATAATTATAAAAAAAAACCCTTATCGTTAAATAGTAGTCACCACGGTCGAGTTGTCCCCGAAAAGTGGGATTGAGCCAGTCGCGTGGTACATTTAATTTTGTTTTAAAAATCGGGACGTCTAGCAACACTAGTCCACCTTCGGTTAACATGAGAGACCATTTCACAGTCAACCACAATGTGGAATTTGTTAGTAGCACCTTGGACATACCAGTAAATTTAACACATTCACGACCAAGCCTAAAATCAAAACATCTGCGCGGAACCGAGTAGTCTATAGCTCGTACAAAATGAACCCGCTACCGGGTTCTCGGTATCTCGCGAATGTTTTGAAGGACCCTGGAGCCGGGTCCTTGGTTCTGAATGTGTTAAGGAAAGCCAGTTCGTAGGTTGGCTAGTGTGCGTGTTAAAGTACACTGCAACACGGTGGGAAAGATTGAACATTACCTAAACTACCGTGAGACTCCATGTTGAAAATTTTACCGGTAACTCACGTTTTAAATCGAGTTTTGCTCGACATGTTTCGGGCTAATTCGTAGCCCTTCATCTAGGAGCCGCGGCTGCTGCTGCCAAACGCGCAGTACGCGCCACCGCAGTGCAGTCTGACTGCGAGTGGCGCGAAGAGAGCGGTGGCGCGCAGCCAGCGTTTGGCAGCAGCAGCCGCCGCGGCTCCTACATGGAAGGCTACGAATTAGCCCGAAACATGTCGAGCTAAACTCGATTTAAAATACGTGAGTTATCCGTAAAATTTTCTACACGTTGGGAAAGACATTGGCTGGAGTTAAAACGCCAATGCCGTATATGCCGCGGTTTAGGGCGTTACCAGACCATCGATCGTCGATCGACGGCATCGATCGTTGTTAGAATGGAAAACTCGATCGATAGTTTCTATCAGAGTGCTTGGTGTACTCAAAACACGACGGCCGAATAGCCCAGCGGTTAGACAACCTGACTGTGAAGCTTAAGGTCCCGGGTTCGATCCCCGGTCGGGGCAGATGTTTCTTCTCGTTTCAAACGACACATGGCGCCATCGATCTATCATCTATCGATCGGTTATCGATTGATATCGATCTATCATCGATCGATATCGATCTATCAAGGAAATTATATTGTTGTTTTCCCTCGGGAACATCAATTTTTCCGGGATAAAAATTAGCCTATTATTTAATCCGGACTTCTATCTTTACGTCTGCAAAATTTCAAAGCAATCGGTTCAATAGATACGGCGTGAAAGCGGAACAAACAAACAAACAAACAAACAAACAAACAAACAAACAAACAAACTCACTTTCTGACTTATAATATTAGTAAGGATTAGTAAGGATATTTAAAACGGCAATTTGCGAATTAACGCGATGAATTGCATGGAAACTTAGACAGCGCCTCCAAGCGGCAAGTTTGCACAACTGCCGCGGTCGACACGTCTCCATACATTCTTCGCAATTCGCAAACGAAATCGTTATCGTTTCATGATCGCTTTGATTACATTAAGCACTTAGATCAATCGATCGATCGTCATCGTCAATCGACGGTTTAGAACATAGATCAATGGTAGGGTGACCGCACCAGTAATGGACATAGAACCAGTAATGGACAATGACTCTTATTTACTACCCACTAAGGAAAAGTCATTTGTTTTACAACAATCAATTCACAACTCTATGGTCTTTAAATTATGAATGAAGTGTCCATCACTGGTGCTTGTCAACTTAAACCGTCCATAACTGGTGCCGTCACCCTAGAATGAAATAGTTCAAATAGTAGATATTTAAAAAATCATAAAATATCAATGGTAGAATGAAATAGCCGAGGTTAATCATTCAGCGTCGACCGGTGCCATCGACCGGCAATCGATTGATTGGTTAGTCGACCGGTACCTATCTGTCGATCAATTAAGGCTCCCAGACCAGTCGATCAACTTCGATGGACGTTGTCCGATGCCGTCGATCGACGATCGATCGATCGGTTAGTCAACCGGTATCGTCGATCAATTAAAGCTACCAGACCAGTCGATCAACTTCGATGGACGTTGACCGATGCCGTCGATCGACGATCGATCGATTGGTTAGTCAACCATTATCGTCGATCAATTAAAGCTACCAGACCAGTCGATCAACTTCGATGGACGTTGACCGATGCCATCGACCGGCGATCGATCGATCAGTTAGTCAACCGGTATCGTCGATCAGTTAAAGCTACCAGACCAGTCGATCAACTTCGATCGAAGTTGACCGATGCCGTCGATCGACGATCGATCGATTGGCCTGGTAACGCCCTAACAGGCGCATCAAGTGGTACATAGGACAATACATGTACCGCCAGAGTTACAAATGATTGAAATGATTCCATTTTCTGATATCCACCGTGTTTTTAGACGAATTGGGCGGCGCGAGGGATGACAGTGTTAAAAATATTATCATTCTAATTAGTCCGTTAGATTATGAAAAAAATAAGACACGTATTTTTGTTTTATCAAATAATTAAACATCGACAAAGGTTATCATCAGACTTACAGAGTGCGGGCTTGTGACGTCATGCTTTAGTAAAAAATGTACCAAATCGTGACGTAATTCGAAACTTCACAGCACTGTATCTTCATTTCTTGCTTATCACATAAAAGTCGCTTATTTTGATGTGTTGACGTTGACGTTATAATTATTTTAAGTTATTCTTAGCCTAATTATTCAAAATAATTTTACACCTGTGTATTGGTTCAGAACGTCTAGTGTAATGCATACGATGGTGAATTCGATAACGATTTCGTTTGCGAGTTATCACGGAATTGTATGGACCACGGCAGTTGTGCAAACGTTCCGCTGGCGGCGCTGTCACGGTTCCCATACAATTTTGCGATAACTCGCAAACGAAATCGTTATCGAATTCATCATGGTTTTCATTACACTAGACGCTCAGTGTTCAGTCTGACTAAATAATCAAAGTACAAAGTGGCTAAGTCATGTTACGTGACCTCTCACAGATATTAGGACGATATACAGTAGAACCCGCTTAAGACGATTTCTCAGGGACCCTAACAAAAACGCGTCTTAAGCGAGAAAGCGTATTATGCGGGAAAGAGAAAATAAAAAATACTACATGTTTTAATTTTGGTATATACTCCTCATGTCAAGCCAGCGATGGGAGCTGTTCCTGTCAATAGAGAAGGCGTAAGCGCGGAGCCGCGGAGGCAAAAACGCCAAGATGGCAGCCTCCGCCGAGGCCAGCCCGCACCTACAGCCGGGCCGAGCCAAACGGTCACCGCCCGTCTCCGGAAAGGAGAAGATGGAGCGAAGCTCGGACACTTCAGAAGGCGAGAGAGTGCCGACACAGGAGCTGATCCTATTCATTCAGGAGATCCAAGCCGGCAAGAATCCAGTGGCATTTCTCTTGGAACGGCTAGCCACTGTAGCGTATGAAGTTGCTTATCTATGTAACGTATGAAGTTGCTTATACTCTCATTAAACCAGTCGTATATCGTAACGCGGCCTTTCACTACGTCCTCCCTAAAACCCCTCTCCACATGGCGACCTTGCCAGTGCAGGGCTCTCATCAAGAGCAGAAATAAAATAAAATAAATATTAAATTGATTATCCAACCATGGCTGCAACAGACAATAGTGAAGTACTACAAAAAATAGACAATTTGTGTGACACAGTGGAGCTGGTGACGATTGTTATTTTCGTTATTTTAGCCGTAGTGGCAATAAGGTATTGCTGCAAATTTGGACGCTAAGATGTGGCTCGTGTCGGACTACAACCCGTAAAAAGTGATGTAGAACAGTACAAATTTGGACCGCGCCGTAAAAAGATACCCAAGTGAATTTAAAATGAAGAATGAATCACTATATCGTCGGATTATCTCCAAACAACAGCGTGTGCACAGCGCTCAAAAATCAGATATTTCAAAATTGTATTATTAACAATGGGTCACGGTGCCTCCAAAGACGAACAAAACATTGTGATCGCGCAAAATGCAGTCGGTGTGGGAAATTATAGTTTGGAGCAACTAAAACAGCAGGCGGATATCCATTGCTACATTTTGACGGTGGTATGCGTCATACTCGTATTGGGAATACTTGGAGCGATCTACCATTTTTACAAGAAGCTGCATAATCACTGGATGCAGAAGCATATCGCGGACTACCAAATGAGGCGTACCGGGAGCTGGTTCCGGCGAGCGGAGCAGCGTGACGACAACAAAGGCCAAATCGTCTGAAGGTTCAGTGCGAGTGAGAAAAATGGGTATCGCGTGAGTGTATAATAGTACCTATTTAAGCTAGAATTTAAAATTAAGTCATATAAATGGCAAATTTTAATGGAACAATTAACGTTATGTTACAAAGAACTGTTTAGAATAAGAACATATTTGGTCAAGGCTGGGCCAACCAAACGGCAGAGTAAAAATCTATGTGACAAAAAGAAAAATGAAGCTACTGTTATAATTTCTCAATGTAATACATACTTAGATAGCATCAAGTTAGAAAAGAATAAGTATAAGGCAGACGAATTGTTAGCGTTAGAAACTTTAACAAACGACATAGCTTCAGTATATGAAGAAATTGAAAATTATTGTAAAGAACACGTAAATATTAACTCTGTTACCATGTCGAAATTTGATTTAAAAACCGCAGTATCATTACTGCCGGTCATGGATGGAAAAGAGGCGGTGACGAAACAACTAATTTCGGCGATTGATATGTATAGTTCAATGTTAGAAGAGTCAGCAAATAAACAATTAATTACATTTGTACTAAAGACCAGACTCTCAGAGGGTGCAAAATTACGAATGTCGCAAAGTTATGACACGGTGACCTCGCTGTTGGATGACATGAAGAAATGTCTTTTAACCAAAAAATCATTTACGGCTTTACAGCAACAGTTACAGACTGTGTCTCAAAATAATAGATCCATCGAATCGTTCGGTAAAGAGATCGAAACTTTATTTAACGAGTTGACCATATCGCAAGCCGACGGCGACGCAATCAAATATGAAGTTTTAAGACCGTTAAACGAGCAAACAGCTATACGCCGTTTCGCCGAAGGATTGCAAAATGGTCATCTCAGCACCATAATCTCAGCTAGAGATTATACGTCCTTGAAAGACGCCATAAGAGGCGCCATGGACCAGGCCGTTTCCTCCACAGCACAGGCTTCTATTATGAGGATGGATCATAATAACAGATTTTCTAGAAGTAGGTTTTCATACAGAGGCAGGGGACGAGGCAATAACCGAGGCAGTTATTACACACATACCAACTATCAACAAAGACCTCAGTACGTTCCCAGAATTTATCACCGTGGCCACCCAAGCCGCGGCTATGCGCCGGCGACGCAAAGTCAGCAGACGCCGACCACACGAGGTTACCATAACGGGTATCGAGGTAGGTATCCTAGACGCGATATCAATTACATCGAGTCAGGTACTCAACCCAACGAACAAACTAATGAAGACGACACAGAGCATAATTTAAGTCAGTTTTTTCGTCAATAACATAAATATCGACAATTATAATTACTATAATGCAGTTAAATTAGCAATCAACGATGTACCGTGTACATTATTAGTAGACACAGGGGCTTCACTTAGTGCGATAAAGCGCGAGATACTAACGCAATATAACATACCATTTTATCCCAACCGTATAAAGATAAACGGAGTATGTGGCGAGCTTTGCTCAGTCGGATATGTAACACTACGGTTATCATATAAGGACAAAGAATTCATAAACACGTTCCACGTATTCGATAACTTAGCTTGTGCCACCGATGGCATTCTAGGTCTCGACTTTTTAGCTAAATACAGAAGCAATCTTAATTTAGAATACAATACTTTAACGTTATGTACGGAAGATGAAGAAGTTTGTTTACCGTTACAACCGGGTAAAAACGGACATAACACATATTTAACTGTACCGCCGAGGTCAGAATCAATTCATTTCATAGAAACGCAGGCAAACGAGGATTGTGTTATATTTCCAAAAGAGTTATGTGACGGACTATTTTTAGCAGGCTCTATCGGAAGACCTAGAGACGGCTTGTTACCTATACAAATACTAAATACACGAGATACACAAGTGGACTTAAGCTACTTTAATCCGGAAATTCACAAATTAACTAATTACGATGCTTTAAGTTTTGAGAAGAATAATAATAGAAACACGGATCGAATAAAAAGACTGTTCGCAGAATTGCAATTATCAGATTTAAATAAAGAAGAGCGGTTGGAAATCGAAAAAATTTGTTCAAAATTTTCCGATGTATTTCATTTGGAAGGAGATAAGTTGACTACAACAAACATTTATCAACAACATATTCATTTAAAACCAAATGAAACACCAGTTTATAAAAAACAATACAGGTTACCCAAATTTCAAACCGAGGAAATAAAAAGCCAACTTCAAAAAATGATAAATGATGACATAATAGAAACCACTAGTAGCGAGTGGTCTAGCCCTATTTTATTGGTGCCTAAAAAGTCCGAAACAGGAGATAAAAAATACAGATTAGTAGTCGATTATAGAAAATTGAATGAAAAAATTGTTGATGATCGTTTTCCACTTCCAAACATTATAGATATTTTAGATTCACTTTCGGGTGCTATGTATTTTACGCATTTAGATTTACAAAATGGATATTATCAAATTGAATTAGAGCCAGAAAGTCGTAAGTGTACAGCGTTCACGTTTGACAAACAATATCAGATGAAACGGTTACCAATGGGTATGAAGACGAGTCCAAGCGCGTTCTCACGAGCAATGACTGTAGCTTTATCTGGACTAAATTATGAAAAATGTTTCGTATACCTGGACGATCTCATTATTTTCGGCAGAAATTTGGAGTTCCATAATAAAAACTTAATTGATGTACTTTCCAGATTAAGAGAAGTTAGATTAAAATTAAATCCTAGTAAATGTCAATTTTTGAAAAAAGAACTTTTATATTTGGGGCACATAGTAGGTGCAGAAGGTGTCAGGCCTGATCCCAAGAAAATAAGTGTTTTAGAAAATTACCCAACACCAACCACTAGCGATGAAGTAAAGAGATTCGTAGCTTTTTCAAATTATTACAGACGTTTTATCCCAAATTTTGCTGAAATAACTATACCCTTTAACAAACTAAGCAAAAAAGATACTCCTTTTATCTGGTCACAAGAATGTCAAGACTCATTTCAAAAATTGAAAACTTCCCTTATGTCTCCACCTATATTACAATACCCTGATTTTTCGAAGACAGGCGAATTTAGATTATTTACAGATGCTTCCGGAAAATCAATTGGATCACTTTTATGTAATAAAAATAACCGTCCTGTAGCGTATGCAAGTCGCAGCTTGAACAAAGCTGAACTCAACTATCCTACCATTGAAAAAGAAATGTTATCTATCGTTTGGTCTATAAAGTACTTCAGGCCATACCTATATGGAAGAAAATTTCGAATATTTACTGACCACCGTCCATTAGTATACTTATTTAATATGACTAACCCTTCTAGCAGACTTACTAAATTTAGACTTGTCCTAGAGGAATATGATTTTGAAGTAGAATATATAAAAGGGCGTGATAACGTCGCAGCAGATGCATTGTCTCGTATTCTTATAACATCCAATGAATTAAAGAATATGAGTGAAAATATAATTAACGTAATGACAAGAAGACAGACAAAATTGGTAGCTAATTCAAGTAGCAAAGAACCACCGACCGACCGAAATTCCATTTGTTTACGGACTGATCAACCGAAAATAATAGAATCTATCGTAAGGCCAACTAATTCGGTGCAACTTGAATTCGTTTCTAGTAAGGAGTGGAATAAAATAAACTTTAATCGTAAACAGTGTTTGTTTACATATAAACCCACGGACGAAACAATATATACATGCACAGAATCACGATCATATGTGGCGCGAGACGTCTATGTGAGTGAACTGGAGCAGTTATGTAAAAGGGAAAAAATAGAAGATATATACGTACTTAAAAATGATGATAATATGGAAAATATAATATGGTTAACCAGAGAAATAAATAAGAATAAAATGTGGTCCGGACCACGAATTTATTTACTAAAAGGAAAAGAAAGGATAGTATCCAATGACGATAAATTAGTAATATTGAACGATTTTCATATTTTGCCGACAAGCGGACACGCCGGCATAAATCGTATGACAAACAATATAAAAAAATATTATTACTGGCCAGGTATGGATCAAGACATAAAGAAATATATAAATAAATGCGCGAAGTGTCAGACACAAAAACATTCGGTTCCTATAAAAGAACCAATGGTCATTACGACCACGGCCACTTCAGCTTTCGATAAGGTTTTCTTAGATATAGTAGGGCCCTTAAGTAAGGATTATTTTAATAAGAACTACATGGTAATACAATGTGAGTTGACTAAGTTTGTAGAAGCGTATCCCTTAGAGAATAAGGATTCGGTTAGTGTAGCGAAGGTTTTCGTGGAGAATTTTGTACTTA